>VZRM01008322.1:4020533-4322145 GCA_013397955.1 Grantiella picta
CCCCCCAAATCTGAGAGGAATTTAATGACAGTGTATAGCCTTGAACTTCCCCTGATCTCTGCACTGTAGCTGCATACAAATCAATAACACACTTCACTTACAAGAGTTGATGTCCTTGTCAGCTCAAAATTCTGGTCACTCAGGGCTGTCAAACTGAAGGTGAGCTTTGCACATCTCCCTGGATTTCTCCCTCGCCCCTGGTGGGGCAGGCAATGGGAGTGGGAGGAAAATGGTGATGGTTGCGTGATTCTCTGCCAACCCTTCTTTATCCCAAACCTCAAAAACAACAAAATCTTTCTCACAAGTGGGAAAATGTTGCACTCCCCAAGGAACTTCTGGAATGGCATTGCTCTGAGGGTGTCTCGGTGGGTTGGGCAGAGGAATTGGGTTTCATCTGTGCTGAACGGGCTTCTCACTCTGGCACTGAGTCAGGACACCAAAGGGAAAAAATGGATGGTGATTTAATACAGCAATAACTCACGTGCATAGAGACAATGAAATATGGATGGCATTATTTTATCACTAACATTTACGTGCCTCACCCTGAAATCACCTTTTAAGTTGCTTCAATATAATTCCTGTGTTTGAATAAGAAAAAAAAAAACCCTCCATCACAGCCATTTTCTGAAATTCACAAGGTCCACCATTTGGCTTTATACAATGATTTTTAATATCAATATCATCATCCTATTCTGAGGTGAAGAGACCAGAAAGTGAATTCTTGCTGAGCTTGAAAAGAGCTGTGACCTCAAGTCCTGGACTCGGTGGCAGGATCTGGATAACACTTCCTTCTATAGTATGAAAACTAAAGTTGTTTGACCCAGGAGCCTGAGGGCTGCTCTGTGTTTCCCCAGAAAAAGAGTCACAAAAAGATCAAGACCCTTCCAATCATTTCAGAATAAAAGACCTGGCAAAAGGGTTAAGTCTGTTAAGAAGCAAGACTCTGAGAAAGTGGTCAGGTTGAAATGTAGCTGTTGCCATCAAGCACTACATGTGCAGTTTGTAGAATAAATGGGTTTACTTAGTACCTATTCCTCACCTCTTCGAAACTGAGAGAAAGCAGCAATTCTGTTAAAACCCGGCTCTTCCCCTGTCTTGTTTCCAGGTGCTATTAAAAAAAAAAAACAAAACAACAAAACACATTCCCTAAACTGATTGACTTTCATCAAGAGCTCTTTCAATGTCACAGAAATAGGTTTCATTGGTGTTGACAGCCTGGCTTGATGCTAAACTCGCATCGAAACCCTACCAACAGGAAAAAGACTGCTGAGTTGAACATTATGGTCATATTAGGGATTTTTGCAGTGCCTGTCTCTGTGGTGGACGTGATTTCCTCTGTTTTGACCCCAAGAAGCTTTTACAGCAGCTCATTTAAAGTCCATGTCTCCAAAAGGAAAACAGTGAAAATACAGAATGCTAAATGATCAACAGTACTTTCATTTCGAGTCGCCCTCCCACCGGCCGTGAGCTCTGCGGGGAGCAGGAGATGGGAAATCAGTGTTGCCCTTAAAACAGAGGAAATGTCTTTTCGAACACAATGTACATGAAGTTCCGCAGTCCTCTCACTGTCTGTAAACGACTCGGAGGGAGGAGGTGAACATTCCAACGATGTGGAGAGCGTTTCTGAATGCCTGCCCTCCCCAAGCTGCCCTGCTCCTCTGTCTGGTGCTGTGCACTGAGCATTCTGTGCCTCCTCAGGGGCTGTGGATAATGCATCCTCCAGCAGCTTGCACATCTTCTGAGACCATTGCCATTTGCTAAAGCAGGTTGGTTCAGGGGTGTAATTGAAATTCTGATAACCGTGCACTGAGCTGGTGTTTTTATATTGGCCACTCTGCAAGTCTGCTCCCAGGCTGAATGAGCTGTTCCGTATTCCGCATCACCTTCTTTTTCTACAGTCTGAAAACTGCCTAGAAACAGTCCAGCACCTCAGCTGAAGCCATGACCATTCCCCACTCTGGTACTCTCCTCTTTGTAGTCAATCAGAAATCTCTAGTCATGCAAAATGTGTCTCCTTCCTGTGCTTGGAGAGTTTCCTGGATAAAAGTGGAGGCTATTATCCTTTACTCTGTTTCTTTTTCCCCAAAGTCTGGTCAAGGGCAAGTTCCCAGTCAATAAATGTGCTCTCTGCTTGCAGCTCTCCTGGTGGTGGCATCTCCTCAGTGTGTGTCAAGGAGAGACGTCCTGGACCGTCCTGAGTTGGAAGGGATCTCCAGGGATCATCAAAGTCCAGCTCCTGCACAGAAAGTCCAAGAGGTGTCCACTGAATGCAATTCCAGGGTCAAAAAGGACCACTGAAAACACAAATATTTAACAGTTCCATCTTTGTCTCCTGCCCTCCTTAAACAATTCTGGTAAAGAAAGGGAAGGACAAACCCAAAATTCTCCAAAAATATGGCAACATGGGAAAACTTCACAATTTATTGACATCAGCTGGGTAAGGTTTCTATTGGAGTTTGTTCACATTTTGCTGAAGAAGCAGAACTAAGTTACACTTTTGTCCTTAGCTATGACTTTTTGAGAGTGTGACTCAGGCATGCTGAGGAACTTGTGTTTAATATTCCACTTTGGTGATGATGTGGGCAAATCTGTTCCCTTAACACCTTTTTATATATATTTTTAACTCTTTTTCTCCCCCAGTTCATACAAATGTAAACTTGTCAAGTGGGATGTGGTTCAAATAGAAAAGTAGAGAAATACGGTTAATTGTTTAAAAATACTTTTTAAATGCTGTAATTTGTTACAAATAAGCTGAATTATAAACAGCAAAATTAAGCTTGGTACTAATTTCTCTTGTGTTCCTCCCAGTTGGCAAAAATAGAAAATGGCTAGTCAGCTTTCCCATTGTTTACATAGTTTTGAGTTTTTAATTAACATAATCTGCTTATTGCAATGTAGCTGTTAATTGCAGCCAGTTGAAGGAGAGGGGTACAAATTGCTGTTTATGTAGTAGAAGAAGGAGCCAAATAATTAGGGAAACTGTTTCCCATATAGAAAATGACAATATTTTCTTTCTTTACACGGAAACATAAATAAATCTGTGACCAACTGTTTAGACACCATTTAAAAAGCACTGTAGCAAGACGAAGAACTTCAATACATTCAAATTGGTTCATTTCTCCATCAACTTGCCTGAACACATTTTTCTTTTTAATGAAAATGAAGCTTCTGTTACAAAGAACTGCATGCTCAGTTTGGAGAGTTTAGGGGGATCTGTAAGGTCTCACTGATCAGTCCCAAGACTGCTCTGCAACACCAGCTCTGGATTTTAAATATCTGAGATCAGCTTGAGTTTTTCTGGGTTTTTATAAGAGTGAGAGTAAGGGTCTGTGAGTGTTCCAAGACTATTTCAGTGTCTTAATTATTGGCAATTAAAATGATGACAGTTTAGGCACAGAATATTTCTATTTATTTTCCTCAAAAGTGATGGGGTTTTAGCAAGGCAAAAATAAATCAATGGTTTTGGCAAATATTCATATGAAATGCCTGTCTCTCAGCATGGTTTATTATTACATGTGACTCTGCAGGGGAATCTTAGGCAAAGAACCATTAATTTTGATTTTGCTGCAAACCTAAGCAACAGAACCAAACCTAATTATAGAACTGAGTTTTGTCCCAGCCATATAATCCACTGCGCAAGTTTTACTCTTCTTCACACTTCCACTGCAGCTAGATATGGTAAAAGCTATTAAGTATTCTAATCTCATAAAATAAAAAGGAACAAAAAGGGATGCTGTTAAGATGACTTGGTTCTCTTTAAACACAGCAAGCTTTACTTTATGCTAGAATGAGCAATGATTAGGAAGGTTTGACTGTATTATTAGAAATCTTTAATTGCAAAATGAGGAGCAGCTATGTATTTTGTGAAATGTAATCGAAATCACTTGCAGCAGCAAATTAAATATATTCATGAGTAGAAGTTCCAAATATTTTATCTGTTGACCTTTACCACACACTGTAAAATTGGTTCTATTTTACAACTTTAAAAACAACCGTGCTGGAATGGGGGGTCAGATTATGGGTTCACTAACATCTAATGTAGTTTGGAACTCTGGATGCAACCCTTGGCTGACAATGCTGACAGCGAAGTGGAGGCATCCTAGTGGCTGAAAGATTGCCCTCATGCCCACAATAATACTAATTTCTGAAATTAATAATGACAATGGTTATTGATCTATTTCAAATGACACACTCCATGTGCTTTTCCAGGCTTGGCACCTGAGCCAGGGAAATGGGTGATGAATTGATGGCAGGATTAAATGGCTCCTCATAAAATTCATACTTTGAATCTCCCAAATCATTGTTGCCATGCTAATTCATTTTATTTTTCTATTAAATAGTGTCAGATAGGTTTATATTTTGCCTAACAGGTACAGCAGACAACATGTCTATTGTCCTAAGATATATCTAAACATAAACATAAGCCTGACTTGCAAAGTATTGGTGGTTCTGAGAATAATTATTTCAGGTTTGGCCTGTTCGTATTTCTGCTGGAAGGTCAGAGCAGGTTAAGGAGTTGAAATTGTCATGCATGAATAAGGGAAAACAATTTTAATGTGTGTTGTCTCTTTCTCAGTTTGCACTGGGAGTTTGTTGCAAATGCTATCCTACAAAACAAAAACATAAAGGCTGAAAGTTTGGAGTTCTGTTCTAAGACAACATAGTTCTAATGTTCTTCAAAAAATAAGATGGGACAGGTGTCACAAAGAGAAGAATATTTAATTATTACATAAATTTTTATACCCAATTTTTCTTTAATTCAGACTCTGGGATGGAAGCAGTCTCAACAGGTGCTAAGATCCTGCAGCTCTGTCTTACAAGCAACTCAAAATCTGGACTTTTATTTATTTCCAATATCAATTCCAGTATCAGCTACTTCCTCAATGAACTTCCACCTTTTCCTCCTGCAGTTTATCATTCCGAGTTCGTTGGTTCATCACCCTGAGAAGCCAACAATTCCCGCTTTGCTTTGCTCCCGTGAGCAGGGACAGGGACAGTCTGAGGTGTCACAGAGCTCTGGCACTGCCATGCCCTCACTCCTGGGTGCAGAGCCTTCCAGAGGCCAGCAGGAAAATTCTGCAGGTTTTTGTGTTCCTGCTGCTGCCATGCCGAGGCCAAGGGATTTCCACTTTGAGGAAACCTTTCTGCTGCTGTTGGCAGCGCCTGGCACGGTGCTGTTCATAAAGCAGATGTCATCTGCCACAGAATGCTCTGCAGCGAGGTTTAGCTCAGGCTGCTGCTGCTGAGCAATGTCCTGATGAATTGTGTGCACTAGCTCAGCAGAGGATAATAGATCCTGAAGAAAAAACCCTAAAATGACCACTAATGCTGTTTTTCAGGAGAAGCAGCTCTCTTATTTACAGGATGTGAAGAAGGATGATGGAGTGCTTTTAGGGAGAAAGTAAAACAATCCTTAAAACATCCTAATGTCCTCAGAATACCGCCTTGCCCCCCTCTTCCTGGTCCTTTATGATTCCAATCTCTTTTGAGTGAAAATGCTACAATGAAATATATTATCCCTTTTATTGTAAGGGGAGAGAGAGAGAACACTTACCTAGCAATTTAAGAGATGCAGGGGAACCTAATCACTCCTGAAATCAAAAGAAGTAAAGAGAAAATTCTTTTTTTCCCTTCTTTTCCCTGGTAATGAATGTGAATACTTAGTTTTGGACTCCTTTCACCATTCTGTCTCAATAAATGAGCACAGGCAGGGAATAGATCTTCTCATTGCTGCTGCTCCTTTATCCTCTGCTCCATTTCTCTGGTGTGCCACCAACTTTTTAAGTGGGATTGCAACAGTGGTTATCAATTGGTTCAGTTCTCAGAGCAGTTCTTCTGTCACCATGCTGATGAAAAAGTAAGCATAAGGAGGAAAAAGAGCTTGTGTTCTATGGAAGTCAATATTTCTGACTTACAGCAGAATTCCTCCAATTTTGCCTGGTTTTTTCTGCCTGCATAAGTGGGTCATTCAGCCTTTTGCACAACAAATTCCTGGGATCACGACTGCTCTTCTGCCCCCAGGGTAATTGGTAGCTTAACCATCAACTGGTTAGAGACAGGGTAATTTAAGCAGGTCAGACCTGCTTGTAAATCAGCATGGCTGAATGCCTTATTTGAGTGAAGATAAGGAACACACAGGATTTTTGCTGAAGTCTGAAGCATTCGTGAGCTTTGTTAGCCCTGCTAGTGCTGGAACCCTCCTGGCTGCCACTCACAAGCAGAACATTTTAACAAAAACTGTGAAAAAGTACGAACGTGAAGGTGACAAGGGGCTGATTGGTCACTGATGGTTTGCACACTCAGGAACCTGTGGGACGTGGAGTAAACCACAGAACTGACAGCTCTGAGCAGATTCTGAGCAGGTTAAGCAGCATTTGTATAACAGACCAGGATCCAGCCTTTCAGCAGCTTGCAGGTGAGAAGGAAGCTCTCTGTGCTTGGCCACAACGCACTGCATTTGATTAATTTAAGTTGCTAAGGAATCAGCATCTGGTTTTTTTACATCCCAAATCAAGGGACCAGTTGAGCTCCTGTTAATAAGATTTTCTCAGAAACTCAAGGGATAAAGGAAATAGTTGCTTGATGGAGTAGCATCTTTTCAATTCAGACGGATTCTAATGATGAATAGGAACATCCAGAAACACTTATTTTGTTTTATTTTCACTTTTAACATGTCTCGGTAATAAACAAGCTCTATGAATAAATATCCCTGATAAAACAGTGAAATAGGCTCTGTGGCATTGAGAATGTTCCTCCCCTTGCAGTGGAGCAGCTGGAAAATTATGATACAACCACAGTGGCACAGTTCCCCCCCATGGAGCACTTTTGCAGCAAGACATGTTAAAAGTAAGAATAAGATAAAATGTTATTATAGGGCCATTGATCTTCTGGTACCTAAAAGGAGTGAATACAGGTGTCAGAGCTGACAAAGTGCTAAGCCATCCCAGCCTATGCAAAGCTCAGTGCAAAACAGTGGAGAACAGCCTTATCTTTTCCCAACTTGTGGGGGAGAGGGAGAGCAGGTGACCTTTAGAACCAACAGGACTATAAATGCTGTCAGGTTCCTTAAAAAAAGCAGAGCTTGGATGACAGCTGCGAGTGCATACTCTATGAAAATAAGAATTTCAGTTAAAATTTTTTTAAAAATTGCTTTCAAGCCTCAAGTGTCCATGCCAGGTAATAGCATGGAGTCATATTTTGTTACCTAGTTTTAAACAGAGGTTCTGGAATGGAAGTGTTCCCACACTATTAGCCATGGGGATTCCAGCAGTGCTGCTGGTGTGGTGGCATCCAGAGCTAATCAATAATAATAATAGATTCTTTCCTTCTGCAGTCTGTGCCAATCATTCTTTTCCCCCTTCACCTTTTTTCCCCTCCTTCCTCCAGGCCCCAGCAGTGTGAAGTCCTTCCCACCACGTGTATTTCCCTGCGGAGGTACAGCAAGTCAGCCCAACACATCTCTCATCACAAAACCAGTGGTAAGTCTCAGAATCAGTGATATTTCTGCTTTGAATAAGGTTTTAAAATATTTAATCTGAAGCTTCAGTACAGCACTTGTGCCACATGCAGTGTTGACAGAGTCAGAAGTAGAGCAATCCACTGATGTAAATAATTTGGAAGTAAACTGACAAATTCTGTCTGGTTTGATTTCTTTTGTTTTCCTACCCATGAATCATTCAGGAACTGACTGACTATTCTCAGAACATTCCTTACTTTCTCTCAGGCAGGACTTTTTTGCAAGTTTCTCTTTCTGCCTCCTTCTCGGATGACTTCATACTTATTTGGTGTGGTTTTGGTGAAAAATTGGGAACAATTGGCTACAAAACTCTTCTCCTCTGTCCTCGAAGCTGTGCTAACAAAGGGGATTCTCTGTGACTGTCAGTGATTTGGAGTTGTTTATCAAGAGACTGGTCTGATCTAATCTACAAACTCTGCAGTGAGAGGGAGTTTATATTGCTGCTGTCTGGGAAGAACTGATGCTCAAAATCCATATTTGCTTTCTTTGATTTACATTTGTCAGGCTGCTCACTGAAGGAAGTGTATTTGGATGCAATTTTTCAGCCATTTTCAGATCCAAAAAGAGACCTTAGACAAAGGAAAATGCACTTTTTGGGGGTTGTTGAGCATATATATATATATAAAATATATCTCTGTTGTGAGAAAATGAGCTTTCTTTACTTGTTCCTGTCCCTAGTATTAAAGAGGAGACAGAAAATGAGGGAGATTCCAGTCAAAGACTGATCTGAGGTGAAACCCAGTGTGAGATCACCTCCACCACCTGAAATATTCAGGATAAATCAAGCTTGGGGTGGCCATGGGGAAGTGATATCTGTATAGTGTTCAGCTCCAGTAAAAGATGACTTTTATACCAACTCCAGCAATCCAAGTTTTGTATTTATGTCTTCTATGTGCTTTTCAGATGTTGTGGTTTGGGTTAGGTTTAAGGGTTGATTTTTTCTTCTTTCCATAAAAATCCATGCTTTCTGGTCAACGAGATTAAGCAAATTGACACTAAATAAAAACGAACTAAATAGTGTGATTATAAATTGTTTATCCTCAGGGAATAGATTATTAAAAGGTGAAAATAAATTATGTCAAGATGAAATCTGAATAATAAGAATAAATTCTTGTAGCTTTTGGCTGCCAGTAGGCAGCTACCAGCCGAGTGGAGATGCACCCTCATCTCCTGCCCACTGCCTTTGAGCAGCAGTTATGGATTGAGTCTGACAGAGGGAAAATAAATGGGAGAGAGCAGCTGAAGCCAAGCATTTATCAATCCTGGTTGTACTCTTTGCAAGGCAAGCCTGATACAATTTAATAAGATAACAAAAAGCTTAACGCTGTCTTCAGGATGTCAAAATATGGATTTATGCCTTGTTTCCATGCTACTACTCTTAACTTGATGAATTTTAAGCTATTTCAGGGTTTGGGTTTGGCATCCATAAATCAATAGTTGCAATAGGAATTATTTTCAGGTGCCAAAGTGAATACCTGTGCATGCATGTGGCAGGGTGTTCAAAACTGAATAGGTGCCATAAAATGGAGCGAAGAAGCAGAGAAAGCATGAGGATAATAGGTCTGCTCCATCATTATAGATCATACTGTACTTTGGATTCCCCAAATGCTTTGTTTCAAGTGGTTTAGGAACTAAACCTGTGAATGCAGAAAGACAGAGACCCACAATAAACCAAAAGAACATTTCCTTGCCTTGTTTTGTAACTGGAGATGCTATCATGGACCCTCTTTTCTCTGCTCTTCATCACATTTAAAATGAACAAACGGTATGCCATCATCAACAAGGTTATTTTTCTATCCCTCCTTTAACATCCTCGCTGGTTACCAAACCTTTGGCTCCAGTAACATCCCACAGTGTGGGTTTGGTGCCTTTCTGCTGCAGAATCCTGGGAATTTTCACAGCGCAGCATGTATTGTCCTGTCTGCTGCTCATAGCATTTCTCTCCAATGAGAGAAAATTAAACAATTGCAGGTGGGTTTTGTGCCTGTGTGTAATAAATACTATCAAGATATCAATCACTGGTTAAGGTAACCTTTTGGACTACATAGAAAGAATCCCTGTAGTCTCTCAATGACTATTTATCATTCTTTTCAAGAGTGATTTTGATCCAAATCGATTCTTTTCTTGTGCTACTCTATTTTTATGCCCTAGTCCATCTTTCATATACACCATGGCACTATCTGCTGTTGAGCGTGCGAGGACTTTGATAAATGCACTCCAGCCACCACTGTTTTTTCATACCAGGGATCTATTGATTCTCATGATATCAACTTTCACCACTTGCATCATTTGTTAGAATCCTCTGGTTGGTTTTAAAGGCCATCTGGGTTGGCACACAAACAGTTCAGTTCTTGCTCAGTAGTTCCTTTCAGGATCCTTTCTGGCTTCTTTGGTGGATCCCACCTGCCCTGCTCAGGAAGGATGATCCTCAGTTACCCAGCTCTTCCATGGGGTGCCCAGGACTGACCCCACAGCTCAGCCCTTTGTCCTGAGCACAGAGAAATGGTGAGTGGGTGACATTCCTGAGCCAAATTTCCAGAGCAGGAGGTGATGTTTAATACAGAGAAGTCAGTGAGTTCCTGTTCTCAGAGAGGAAGGGAATGGGTTTGCCTTGATCTATTTCAGACACCATCAAAGGACACATTAAAAGGCCCAAGAGCTCTGTGCAGCCATCCTGCATCCGTGTGTTATCTGGATAGCAATGCTGCCATCCTCCCTCCTGCCCCTGGCAGAGGTGGAGAGGAAATTTCCCTCAAACTGCACTCCAGCCTGCTCCTTTCCCTGTGATGATTCCCTGCATCCTCGTGTTCCCATAGCTCCATGCCTGCAGCTAACTGAATTTCTCTGGCAGCAAGAGGGTTTGGGCTGGAAGTGAAATGAAAGAGGAGCTGATTAAAGGGTGCAGAGCTCCCATCCCATGCCAGAGCTGCTCTCCTGCCCTGGGGCAGGCAAGGAAGGAGCCCAAGGATCCAGAACAGCTGCAATTCTGCTGCACAGCTTTTCCTGCAGCATCTCATGCAACAGTGAGCCTTTTCCTGCTTGGATACCATCTGAAAGGTACCTTGGAATGTGCATTCAAAGGAATAACATTTAGTGGAGGGTGTCCACAGCAGTCATAGCTTTAAATATACTTTAAATATAATATAGCTTTAAGAATGAGGCAACTGAGCAGCTGTTCTACATACAGGAACTTCACCTCCCATTCAGTTCCCTTGTTCTTTGCTTGACTCACTGGATCATTGGCCTCTTAAAATGTTAGCCCCTGATTAAAATTGCTAGAGTATAGTTTTCCAGAATTATTTTGTATAATAAATTCTCTATTCTAAACTAGCTTTTTATACCACCAGCCACTGTGATGATTGCTTCTCCGGAGTTTGATGTATGAGGCATGAGGCTATAATTCTGAAATCTATTTTATTCCAAGTTAATGAAAATTTTACTATTGCTAAATGCAGTTTTTACTAACTTACAGAAACATTACTAATTATTAAGCAGTTAGGTCAAGTCTTTCCATTTTAGTAAAAGTGTCAATACATCTTAGTAATGTGAGAGCTGATAATTGTCTTTTCTTTATTATATTTATGAAGATTCCAGATGCATTTGTCATTTCATCAAAACGTTTGCTTTTAAAAACAAGTCAAAAAAAAGGAATGTCATAGATGTTAATTCAGTTGCATTGTAAGGAGAGAAAAAAAGTCAAACCTGATGAGATCTACAAGTTTTTCATAAGCTCAACACTCTCTCCCTTTGCATTATTTTTTCAGAGAGTTAAAAAAGCTTTTCTCCAGAACAGGTGCTGATCTTGTTTTCACACCTGCTGAAGAAATTTCTCCGGGAGAGTCCTGTAAATGCTGTAAGGAGAGCAAAGCTGACCAAAGCTCGAGGACAGTAAGTGGTGAAAAATGGCATTTCTGCAGAAGAAAAGAGAAACCCAGGAAACCAAGATGCTGGACCTGCTCAGTGCAGTATGGCACTGAATAATAAGCAATAATTGCATTAAATAAGCTTTTTATTTTTTTTTTTCCTGATCGGAGCAGTTTATGGATGGCACACTTATAAGGAAGCAAACAAAAATACGTTTTATTAACAGGTTTTTCCTTCTTCTTTTCAGCCTTATTAAAGGAGCCAAATCCTTCCAATTCAGTTTGGACTAACCTTTATGAACTTCATTTTACTTTAACAAAGCCTCAACTTCGGTTTGCCGGGATTGTTGTCTAAACATTAAGGTGAGCATGAAGACAATCCAGTTTTAAACAATAATGAGCTAATTACATGTAGCTCTGTCTCAAATAATTTCTTTAAACTATTTCTCAAGTGTGTGAAGTACTCTCTACCCTGCCTGAAATTCTCTTTTCTTTCAGCACAAGAGCAGAAAAGGCAGAATGACTGAGGTGTAATATCTCACCCAATCTCTTAATGAGAAATGGATGTGGTCAAAGTCACACCTGTGCCGTGGGAAATGTGACAAAAGCTTCTAACAGGGAGCAGGCGAGGGAGGAGCAGCGGGCAGAGGGGACAGGGAGGAGCTGCTGGTGACATGAGCTCTTGTAGGAAATGTTGGGGACAATGTTCCCCTCGTCACCTGGACAGACAGAGCTTGCTCTGCCAGCTCAGGTCACACCTCAGACAACCCAGAAAGGTCCTGGAAGGAGGATGTGCTGGAGGATGCAGGATGTGTGTTTTGGGAGAGGCAAGGAGTGCAGTGCCAGCGCAATCCAGAGGCACAGACAGCATTCCAGCAGGGAAGGATCAATTGGAGCAAGGAACAGGAGCCAAGGCTGGGCATTGTGAGAGCTCAGATGTGCTTTGGGATAATTACCTGAGCAGCTTGCAGGTGAATAGAATGCACTGTCACACTTGTGGGGAAGTCAGGTAATTGAAAGAACACCCGTGAGGAAAGTTCTGCTAACAATGGAGTGGCGCTCGGACTTGTTTTGTGATTTGAACAATACTAGCACCTCATCATTTCACCAGTGGCCTATTGTAAGGCACAGATTACAGCTCGGAGAAGAAAAGAAATACAAATAGTAGGATTTATAGAAAGCAAATAGTCATTTTGTCTATTAAGGGAGAGTCAAACTCGGTGCAAGGGAAGGGTGAAATCAATATGCTGTAACTCATAAATGTAAGGGCAGTATAGAAGAAATATGAGATGATTCGAAGGTGAACTCACTACAATGATCACTTTATTTTTAACACAGTAAGTAGTCTAGTGGTTTCAGTAGCAAAGATGAGAAGTTTATAAAATGTAATAAAACTCTAAGAAGTCAGAGCTTTTTGTTGGGTCACGAGACAAATCTTTTTTGAAAGAAAAACTCTCAGCCATGTATCAGATCCTTCACTGTTCTGGATTCTTGTACTCTTCCTGTGTGTCTTTCAGGAGAAATGGACTATTAATATAGCCTTTTTTTTTTAAATTAATCATTAAAGTAATGATTGTGATTTCTTTTTTTCCCTTCACAGGAATCCACGCAAATGTAGTTATGCAACCTTCCTTCTATGAGTAACAATTTCAAAGGCATGGTCTGTTAAATTATTTATTTTTTTTTACCCTGAAATGCAAACTCAGGGACTCAGCAAATATTGAAGGACTTTTATTTCAGATTTACTTCAGTCTGGTCCCTGGGACTAAATTCCCATTAACAGCTGGTGTTCCATCATGTGAAATAAAGCACAATAAGTGGGGAAAGTTAGTTCATATATGTAGATTTCTTTAAATTTATGCACTCAAAATAAAGATAAAAAGATAAAAATAATAAAGATCTTGAGACAAAGTAATCCAATTAATGAAATAAAGATCTTGAGATCTTAAGCTACTCAGATTCATTGAATTTCATGTTTATTCTTTATTTCAGAAGGTTATCTGCTGATATTTCTTTGCGAAGCTGACAGGTCTGAATTATCTGCTTTTAAAGGTAATATTCTAAATTATAATATCATGTGTATATTTACTTTAAATTATTTCAAAACTTGCAAAGCTGTAGCTTCTTGGTCATGCCTTTGAACATCTTTATTTATTTGCCACAAAGAGAGAGTCAGCAGCAGGTAAGCAGATTTATTTCTCCCTGAAAAAGACTGCAGGGAAAAAGCCTGAAATGGTCTTGGCTGTAGAAAGGACCTTTGGACTGTGAAAAGCAGCAGAAGGCAGAGAAGGAATCTGTTTGTCCCCAAGTGCAGTGAAGAGCTGAACAAGCTGGGATCAGAAGCTAATCCATGGTGGCACTTGATGTATCAGCAGCTCATGTGAAATGATGAGTTGGAGGAAAGGCCAGAAAGGCACCTGGCAGGTGATCTGGGAAGTGACAGAAATGGGGGGAAAAAACAGAAAAGAAGAAGGAAAAAAGGGAAAGGATACAGAGAGAGGAATAAAGAAATGTTCCCTGCAGACACATTTCAGATGGCTGTCAGTGAGCCAAATCTGGGCTTGTAAAACCTGCAGAAAGGTGTTGCAGATGTGAGGTGAAGGACAAAGCTGTGTGGGTGGAACGTGGGGAGCTGGGAGGTCTCAGCTCTGCTCTCCAGGTGAGAGAGCCCAGCAAGGACCATCCTGAGTCCCCTGAGCTCTGGTCCTGTCTCTGGGAATGACCAGCTGCAGATTCCTCTGGAAGAGAGCACAGAATGCTCTGAGCTGGAAGGAACCCACAAGGATCACCAACTGCAGCTCTTCAGTGACCCAGATGGGGGAAAGAATGGCAAATTGACCACAGAAATGCCTTGGGGAGATGCTGGGCCTTTTGGGCTGGCTAAGAACTCACAGCTAAGCCAGACTACTGATGGATACCTTTTGCCACTTTCAGTTTCTCACAAGAAAGCTGCAGCTTGAATAGAAAGTCAATAGCTCTTTCTCCCTTTTCCCTTTACCAGATCATCTCAGAGGAAACTGCTGCTCTGCAACTCCCTAAAGAATTGCCCAGGAAAATCAAGGAATGCTAAACTTAGCAAAGGTAATGTTTCTGAAAGCTAATGGAGGGAGGAAAAAAACAATCCCAAGAGCAAGGCAGAGTTTTTCAGAGGCACTGTAAAGAAAAGGGACACTGTAGGTCACTCTTCAGAGCTCCATCCTGATATGAATAGATCCCTCAACAGTTAACTCAGCCGAGGGAGATTTCAGATCAATCCTCCTCACTCCAGCCATGCCTCCTCCTAAATCAATAATGGCTGATGAATACCTCTGCCAAGCTCCTCACACAGCCACAATGGAAATCCTGCTCTTTCAGAAAGTGCCTTTGCAAGCCCCTTGGATAAGAGGTGCTTTACTGCTGCTCTGCGAACTCTCAGCAGCGAGGCTGAATTCCTGATGATTCTCCATTCTGCAGAGGCAGCACTGCTCTGCTAACCTGCACCTTTCTGCTCTTGGAGGCTTTAGCAAGAGCTTGTTGAATTCATTCCAAAATGAATTCAAACACACGATCCGTATGGCTTTCATCTTTAATAAAGTCTGGGCTTTCTTCATTCAGACTCTGCTTTCACAACAGGCACAGAGCTGTTTTTCAAAATATCACTCTGATAATTGGATATTTTCTTTAAGTGTAAAGTTCTGTAAGCAGTGCAAGATATTGGAATTGAAATTGAGTTTGTCTGCAAGAAGTAGGAAAGATCAGATGGATCTTGTGGTTCACATTCATAAATCAAATTCTTTAATTGCACTGAAGCACAAAAAGAAGAATCACTTTGTTAACTTGAAAGCTGGGATGCACTTTTTGAGAATTCAATCCTTTTTGATTTACAAATTCCCAGTAAATCTATGCCTGATTCTAATCTCCAGCAGCATTGTCCATAATTAAAAATATTTTACAAGATCCTCTTTCAAATATCCCCAGTAATTAATAATGAATATCTCTTTTCAACAGCACATGAATCTACAATAATGAAATAAAGCTGAAGTTACAAGCACAGCACTCCAGCCTGTGCAAACAGCCTTGGCAGTTCTGAGTACAGATTTATGTCTGGAAGGATGCATTCTCCTTGAAGCTGTTTGTGCAACCTACTTATCAGAAAAAAGAGATTTCCTGGAGATTTCCTTTAATTAGCTGGAACAAGCCATTAGTAAAACAAGCAACTGAAACCATAAGCATATAAGCTAGCATAGTTTATTAAGAAGCAATAATTAAAAATATATCCAAAATTCCAAAATGTGACCAGGCTCAGTAACAGCTCTTTCTGTGTGGACAACAATGTTGATGAGGGTCCAGAAAGAATGATAATGAGAGGAGAGATGCTCCATGCTAATGTGGTTTGTGTCCCTCCCCTTTCTGGTTTCTGAAAGTCTCCTGTGGCAATTAGGAGTCATCATCACTGTCAATTATATTTTTGCACAGACTGAGTGCAATGTCATTTCCAACAATTCTGAATCGGGTGAGTTTCAAAGTTTGAGATGCGGTTTTTTCCCTGTGAGGGTTTCGTGGAGCAGGTGTGATTCAAACAGGAACCACGAGGTTTCTGCCAGGGATTACACCAGACATGGATTTGTCCTTCTCTCCCCCAGAATGAGAACTGTGTGACTCATTCCTCTCTCACCAGGCTGAAATGTACCCCTGTGGTTCTGCACTCAGTGTACTGACTTGAATGGAGCTTTGTGTAATAAGATTTAAATTGTAATGACTCACTATGTCAACCTTTTTTGAGGGTGTTTTACACAGTAAGTCTGCACAGAGCACAAGGTCCTCCTGCAGAAAATCCCAGCGAGCTGCCAGTGGGTGAGTACAAAAAAAAAACTGCTGTGAAAACTTCTCCCAAAATCCTAGCATGCCCAAAGTTTCAAAAGGATGATTTGTGTGAGTGAGTGTCCTTATTACCGACATTCCCATCAGTTCAAGATTCTCTCCTGAATCCATCACATTTAGAACCTCGTTGGCTTCTAGTGGGATGAGATTGTCTTCTTTACATGGGCCTGAGGTGAATGATTTTAAAGCATTATTTTTCAAGATTGTTTAAACATTCAGCCATGCATACTCACACAGAGAGCTGTTTTCTAATAATCCTTTTATCAGCCTGAAGCTGAAACAACTTTATTTCTTGCATGGATCTGTTATTGAGAGTTTCTTATTAGTAACTAGATGCTGACATTGATTTCATTGAAAAATAAGCACAGTCCCGAAGAGCTTTTGATTTCTTTTTTTTAAATTGCATAACATCTAAAGTATAAACACAAACTGCTTTGCTCAGAACTGTACCTCTTTAATTGCTTGAATTAAAAGGATTTCTGGATCAGCAGTTTCTCTTATTTTTGGTACACATTGGTGCCATGTTACCAAGGTACCTCTGAAACTGTTAAATCTGGCTGGGGCTGCAAGTGATGAGGAAAAATTATTTTTGTGTGCACTGAAAAGAGTGCTCAAAACCACTAACAAAACCATTGTTTTACACCACCAAATAATGGCTATTCTGTGCATAATCAGCTGTAGATAAATATGTTTTCTCCTTACAGTGAAGTAAAGGAATAAGAAATGGTGCCAACGAACAAAAACCCACATCACTGACTTCTTCTTTCCCCAACTCCTTGGATCTACCTTTTCTCATCCTCACAGAAAACTGGTTTGTATTTCAGGATTTCTTGGCTTGTCTTTTTCTTCCTGGCAGCTCTTCCTGCTCTCGTTAGCACATGGAAGTCTAATTGTGCTGGGCAGCTCTGTCCTGGCAAGCAACTTTGAAATTATACATGAAATGGAACTAGACATCATTAACTCTGCTTTTGTAGGTAAGTTTTTCTCCTGTGAATGATGAGCTTTGCTGCTTACCTAAAAAGACTCTGTATTTTTTCAAAGCCTTCTGCATTGTGTTATCAATTAAGGTATATAAAATATATTCTTATAACTAATTAGAAATCAGTGAGAAAATCCATGTGAAATTTATAGGCATTAATACAGAAGAACCAAACAATTAATTTATGCTTAATCCAGTGACTCAATATCCAACTTGTTACCTCTGTTTAT
Organism: Grantiella picta; assembly: GCA_013397955.1. NCBI lineage: Eukaryota > Metazoa > Chordata > Aves > Passeriformes > Meliphagidae > Grantiella > Grantiella picta. The sequence continues at coordinate 4,037,982 of VZRM01008322.1, forward strand.
TTTTATATCAGTATGTTAATTCAGGAGCAGGCAGGGAATATATCCATATGTTTTACTTCTTTTGTAGAATTAGCTTAAAGGAAAAGAAGAAAACCACCAAAATGTAAGATTGCAGACTTGCCATTTTTTTTTTCCTGAGCGGACCATAAATTATTTAAAGTTTCTTCATCTTCAGAATGCCCAGATGAATGCTCTGAGGTATTCAAAGTCTGGAAGCTGAAAGATTATACAGGTGATTCAATAATTCTTGGCAACAACTAAAATAAAAATCATGCTTTATTTTTTATATTTTAAGTACAAGGGATTAATTTTTGTCTGCGTCAACAGATAATTTAAGACATATTGGTATTAAATATAACCATAGCTGAAATGCAAATGTATGGGATCAGTCCATTTTTAGTTTCCTTGGAAATTTTTTTTTGCTTTTTTTCCACTTGGTCCTTTATACTTGAAAAAGCAATATTCCTCGTGTGAACACTGGTAATTAAGTCAGGCATTCACATATTTTCTATTACTACTTTTCTTGGTACTTATTTAAGAACTTTGTTTGCAAAGTTGAATACCCAAGGTTCCTTTTCAACACTTGTATTGATTTTTTTCTGTCTTTTAACAAACCAACAGCAACCTGTACTCAACATGGAAAAAATAACAAGCAGGCAGTGCTCAAATAGCAAAATCAACATTTTTATTCTTCCTGTAATGAATACTGTGAGCAAGCCAAGATCCAGCTGTACCCCAATGGAAAAGCAGAGACCTTTATTACTTGCGTATTAATGATATCATCAGCAGGTGGAGGGAAGGGTTTCCTAAAATTTAAGAAATAAATTCAAATGAATATGAAATACGAATATGAAATAAATTCAAATGATAATGCAGCTCAGCCCTGTGTGCTGCCCTGGCAGGAGCACAGATGGCATTTTGTCCCAGAGGTTTGGGACTTGGGGAGCTCAGAGGTGTCAGACCTGTGCAAAGCTATGTGCACTGAGCCCAGAGCTGCTGCTGGAGGATGGACAGGGAGGCTGAGGATGTGTTGAGAGAAAACATTGTTTATCCTGGAGGAGAGCAGGCTCAGGGTTGAGCTCATCACTTCCCCCCGACAGGGTGGAGCAGCCAGGGAGGGTCAGCATGGACTTTGGGGGGAATTTCTTCACAGAAAGGGCTGTCAGGCACTGCCTGGGAAGGTGGTGAAGTCACCACCCCTGGAGGTGTTTGAGGAAAGCCTGGAGTGGCACTCGGTGACATGTCTGGGTGACAAGGTGGTGTTGGGTCAAAGGTTGGGCATGATGAACTCAGAGGTCTTTTCCAGCCTAATTGGTTCTGTGATTCTGGGAAAGCCTTCCAAGGTCTGACAAGCTCTGGAGAGTCACTGTCTGGCTGAACCTGCAATAATGGGTGAAGCAGCACATCTGCTGGATTTGTCCAAAGGCACCAGTGCACAGTAGCATTAAAAATGGAGCACAACCGAGGAGGTGGTGGCTGCTTTATTCAAACACAGGGATCAGTGTCTCACACACCCTTGGGCTTCTTCCACACTGAAGAGGAGCTGCTGGTGTCACTGTGGCTCTCCTTATGCCCAGAGTGAATTATTTGGGGGAGTGCATGGGTGGAAAGTTATTAGTCGTACTAGCTTGATAAATAATAATGTTTCATAAATGTTAGCTGTGATCTGTGTCTTCCCCAGCTTCATCCTCTGCTAGGGAAAAGGGAATTTATAGTACTTCAGCAGGTTTTTTTACTTGGAGAAGACAAAGGATGAACCCCTCAACCCATGTTCTTCTAAAGTGGCTGCAGGACAGACCCTTCTCACTGAGGGACCTTCATTTCCTGACCATGCCCAGCCATTACCCTCTACCAGCAATAAACACCCAGCATTTTGTTTTGATAAGAGCTTTATGAGCCTTCAGTTCATGTTAAGATTAAAGGGTCACATTCTTTTTACAATGTTTTTACAGTGCAAAGGATTCTGATTTGGTTTTGGTTCTTTTTTTTTCCTTTTTAAATCTTAACAGGAATCAGAAGGAAGGCTGGATCATCACTAGATATAATGCATTATCATTAACTTCATGAAGCAATTTCTCTTGGATAATTTTGCTAGTCCAGGCATTCTAGCTTTTAGTTTGAGTTTGTTGATAAATCTGTCATGACATGTTTTCTATATATGATCTTCCTATAAAATAATTATTTCTACAGAATAAAATTTATTCCACGAATAGGATTAGAACAAGGCTTGTACGTTGTTAAATCACATATTCAATTGGTTTCTAATAAACAGTAGGAATGACTTCGATTGGCCCTCTGTTCATTTATGACTTTCACATTAACATTTGCAAAACAGGCGATGAGAAAAAACATATGTTGAAATCCCGCAGTTCAGCAAATGTTTTCATTAAATATTACCAACGACTTTCACTGCTGAAATGGAATATTCTTATTTAATCGACGAGCCCAGCAAACAAACACACTATTGCCCACGGTGTCTTTTGTGTTAGAATTTCAGTTTCTACACTTGTCCCCAAGGCCAGCAAAGAGCATGACTTTGTGTTGCCGATGTGTTGTGTTTCATCAGGTTGTGTCTGACTGCATCCATGTCACTTGAGCTCTAAGCAGATGTGACAGAAGGTAAGAGACTTCACTGTGCTGCTGCAATGTCAGCCCTGCACCAGCAAGATTAGAAAATGCACTGCTGTAAGTGCAGCGACTGGGAAGCAGAAAAAAAAAAAAATAGTAACATCTAATTTTGTGACAGGAAGTCAAATCAATGGAGTGCACACGCTCCTTCATTGGGATAAAAAAGATCAACCCTGTTACTATCATGAGAATAATAATGATTTGCTATTCTTTTTGTTTTGGCAGCAAGCAATTATCACCTTCTGCAGGACTGAGGCTCACAGTCACCACATCGTGCACACAGTAGAAAGGAAATAGTGACTCGAGGTGTTACTGCATTTAACACATTTTATTCCTGCATGTCTTTTTGTGCATTTCAAAAGTGGGATCAATTGTCCCTTCCCAAATTCTGATTACGATCATTTATTTATTTTTTTCAAAAGAGAGCTCTAGTGGCTTCCTTTGGCATATTTCTTGATAATATGACTGCTTTGATTATTGCAGTGCGTATGTTTCGTGTCTCTGACCACAATACAAGATGTTTCATTTACTTAAAGCTTTCTTGATGTTATCGAACTGAGAAAAATTTACTTCAGTGGCCCTGAAAGCAATTCCAGGAAGAAGACTTGATCGTCCACTCAATTATCTGTCCACATTCAATCAAACATCTCTAGCGAAGCTAAACAAAACGTAAGGACACCCAGGCCTTAGATCAGCCAGGAAATGGTATCTTGGAATTGACTTTTTTCCTCCTAATATAACAAGAATTAATGCCAGCAAGTCTCTTGGCCGTGTGGAAGCCAAGCTCACCTTCACGATTGCCAAGCTGTTTCACAAACTCAATTATCAGTCACTTTAATTTCACTATATTTCACGAAAAATGCAGAGGAGGACTCACATCTCAGCAGAGGATGCAATACCGGGGTGGTCATGCAGAACAGCTTTGGCCTTAAAAGTTATTAGAGCCAGTCAGTGGGAGAAGGGAAATAAAATTAGGTCGTCTGAATTCAAAGCTCTATTTTATTTTCATTGTCGTTGGGCTTTTAGTAATCATCAGCCTTATCCAACCATCACACTTGGATTATCTCTTGCACTTGATTTTGCAAATGTGGAAAAGTTTACCTTTAGAAGTTTTTAACTAATGAGCTCCTCAAATTATTCAAGTAGGCTTTTCCACCTTCCTTTTGACATTCAGCAATCTGGAAAAAGATACAGGAAAGGAAAGTACAGAGTTACCATACCTTTTATGTTACCAAATGATGGACTAAATGCTAAAATCAATACGGAAGAGGAGACATCCAGTTCTAAATTTGGTGCTCGGTATTTATGATGATTTCTAAGACGTTTTTAGCATAGCCTGAGAGCAGAATGGGAGATTATCTCATGACAGGAGCAGTTCAGCCAGGTTTGCCCACCTGCACCTGTAGCACACTAATGCATGTGACAGCCACTGGAGGAGGGCAGAGCGAGCAGAATGCCTGGCTAAGTGGGAATGCAGTGAATAACCTCCAGGATGAAAGTGCATCAGATCCTTACAGCAAATGACACAGGCCTGCTGTCAGTCACAGAAAAAATCCTTCTGTTCCTTTCGTGAAGTGGCTCTTGCTGAGGATTCAAGGACAAAACGAAGAGGGTTTGTTGTTTGGGTTTTTTTTTACCTTCAGGTTATGATATGCTGGAGTGAAGAAAATCCAGCTGCAGGGATTTTTGACCTGTGAGTTCTGGCTGTTGTTTTGGTGCATGATTGACTCCAAAACTCCAGTCCCTCCTTGGGGTACATAATAATAGGTGAAAGACCTGAAATAAAAGCTCATGTTGAGCAGAAGGGTGCACAAATTTGTTGGTTTAGTGCAGATTTGGAGGGTGTGGGGGGGAAAGAAAAGCAGACAGGATGATCTAGGCAATATGAACAAATCAATAGCTAGTACAAAGAAAAGAATGTGAGAGAATTTAAAGGAGGAAAAAAACCTGAAATTAAAAAGCTCTTGATGTTTCCTTCATCAATACAGAAAAATGTGTGGTTATTCAGAAATATTACCTAGGAAACAGCAAACCTAATAATGCTATTTCTTCCTAGCAGAAGGAATTTGTGACATGCTTTGCTCCATCCTCCCCAAACATAAAACCCTTTCTGGATAAACAGAGTAAAACTTGTAACTCTGGGATTTTTAAAATATTTTTTAACATATGAGTCCATGCATGGGAGCTTCTTTTCCTCTTTTCAGCAGCTTTACAATGGCTTGGTTTCACTTCTGAAGAAGAAATTATCCAGGCCTCGAGACAAAGATGTTCAAAGCCATGTTTTTGATAATTTAAACATCAATACCACTGGCTACAGAGAAACTATTCCGAATCCTTTCACAGGGTTGGCAGGAAGCAAAGAGAAATATTTTTCACAGTAGTGCTATCCATTAAGGATCTTGCCTCCCAAAGGCAAGCTCATGCTTTTGCACTTGTCCTGTCCCAAACAGATTTGGTCCCTGTCAGTCTCACAAAGAAGCCAAGAGCATCTCCTGGGATCTCAGTAATGTGATTGCAGATGTTATGGTTGATATTCACAATGTAAAAATGTTTTGAAGCTTCTTGGAGGAGAAAAAAGCCTCGTTTTTCCTCCCTACATGTAAGGTCCTAGTTTTGTTCCAGCACTTTAACCATGGTAAACTATTAGTTTGTCTGGGACAAGGTTATTAACCAACCCTATTTAATGTCTGGGTAAGTAACAATCAGGTCTGGGTATGTGCAAGGCCAATTCCAGTCCGAAAATTTCCAGGAACTTCTTCTTTAAATGGAATATCTCTGCATTGAATGGAAAAATCCAAAGGCTTCAGCAAGTACAATGGGTAACAGTCCTAAAGAAATCATGTTCCTCATTCCTCAATTTCATTTAGCAAAGACAGAGAAACCAGAACAGGAACTTCCATCCAGCATTTCTTTCTCTCAGGTAAATGATTCGAATTCCTCCAATTCTGCAATCAGGAGATACAAAACAGAACAAGCTCTGTGAATTTATTATCTAATGTTTCATGTTGTCCACAGAATGTCACTGTGCATCCATCCTTGTTTCCTCCCCTCATTCAATAATGCCCAGGCTACCTGCAGGGCAGCAGGTAGCAGAAGCCTAATGAAAGCTCCTCGGAACAATTTCACTCACATATTGTCTCCTGACACATCGAACAGCCTGAAAACCCAACTGGAGCTCATCCTGGTCTTTCAAGTTTATAAGCAAATAGTCACTGGTATCTATATATTTTTTTTTTACATATATAATATTCATTATCTCATCTTCAATAATATGCCTATCTTTTATACAAATACTATAATTTGAAAATATATCAACATATTAAGTGCCCAAGTGTCACCATAATACCAGGAACATTAGATTTAATTAGGTAGCAAAAAATAGAAACTGGAATCTGGTTAATAACTTCCAAAGCTGATCATAATTGGCTTATTAGTTGGAGATCAAGAAAAAAAAATACATTTCAGACATCAGTTTAAGCGAACGCTGAATAAATTATTCAAATTAACTTTGAGAATCAAATAATTAGACAAATAATATGTAAAGTCAATAAAGTGTGACCATCAACAAATGACAAATGTATGAACAATGGAACAGAATTATTCTTCTACTTCTACTTTGCCACAGAGAGTTCCTGTGTATCCATCAGATTAATTGTTTATTCCAGTTATTACATTCATTCAAATGTATGAGAAAGCCAACCATTGATTTACTGCTGTCACAGGGTACTTAGTGCAGCAGTTTAAACAAAGCATGGCTGTCTCCATATATAATTCATGTTTATTAGAAATGGAAAGGAGAAGGAAAATGCTACAAGAGCATGTGTAGGCTCAGCCAGCTGAATTTCTGTTGCTTTCTGAATGTAATAAATACAATGTTTACCTGTAGAAATAACCAAACAGAAATTTCCTGCGCTGAATAGGTAATTTCCGGAGGGAGAGGCAGTGTTATTAAAAGCATTGTCCAAACACTGATTGCTTCATTCTAAACTAAATCACATCATTTGGTATTTAAAAACTGTCTGGATTTGCTGCTTTGTTCTTAACATGCTTGACACATTTGCCTCACAAATCTTCAAGTGGATCTAAAACGTGTCCTGGATTATTTTTGGCTGGGATAGCACTGATTTAGGGAATGCACAATGGTGCAATCTTCCCCCTCTCTCAGATTCCTGCTCTTCCCTTGTCGAGCTGGTTGAAATTCAAGGAGTGTTTGATGTAAAAAGGGTGTTCAGACCCTGTCACTCCCACAGACCTGGCTGCAAGGCTGAGTTATATTTTGGTTTTAGGCTAGTAATATATCAGTAGTTTTGTCAAGCCTTCCTTAGGATGTTGAGCTTGTGGTTTGCTCCATTTCATTAGCTGGCAGCTCCACGTTGCTGCACTGAACTCTGCTTGCAGCTCTGCAACGCCTTCACTGGATACTCCACCCTCTTAGCCTAATAAAGAGTGCAAAATCACTTGGGTTTTTTCTTCAATTGCTTATTCACCATGCAAACCTGACTTAGGAAGTGAAGTTCTAGGTATGTGATTCTAATTAGAATACTATTCCAATTACTAACCTGAAATCAGAATCCTACTGTGCAGTATTCTAATATGAAATGTACCCAAAGAAAGCAAGAGGATAATACAGAATCCCTTTTTTTTTTTTTTTGTGACTTCAGCAAAATAATAGACCCAGAACTCCAAGCTAGTCAGACATTGCACATCAGAGTGAAAGAGAGTGTGAGTAAAACCCTTGAAGGCATAATAATGATAGTGCTTGTTAAGGTCACCATTTCATTTCAAACTACAGCAACAGCCATTTAAAAAATAACTTTACAACCAAGAAGAACTTGGAAATAGCACAGTACTGCAGTGTAGTCACAGATGTTGTCACATCTTTCCATATAAAGAAAATGAACTCCCAAAGTAAATAATTTCAACTGCCTAAAACACAAAACCCCATTTAGTCCAGAGAGAATAGTTGACCAGAAATCCTGAATACTTTGGATAACAGGAGTGATGAATCATCATCCATCCACCATTGTATGTAGGCTGTGTGCTTTTAGAGAAATGGTTGCTGTGTTAATTCTTGTCTGTTTCTCTGCCTGCAAAGTCTTGAAAAAATAATAAATCTGATCTTGAAATAAATAAGGCTTGAACTTCTCTTATGCTTTATTATAATTTTTAGCAGATTAGACTGGGTAAGACTCTTAGCATTTTAAATCTTAAAATACTGTCTTTAAGTAAGCATGTCTTTGCTGACCTGTCACCTTTAAGTTATTTGCAGGGAACTTTGATTAAGTAGCATTAACTAAGTCTTCTCCTTAAATTATTTGAAAAATGCAACTTTAAATAGGTCATTTAAAAAAAACCCCAACTTTCTGAGCTACTTTCCTCGAGTCTCTCCCCTACGGATTGTCTTAATAGGTAAAGCACTGTCTGCATTTGCTGGAGGTTGCAGCCTTTGCTGGCAACAAAGTCAGTGTGTTCAGCGAGACAGGTTCCTACAGAGACCTCGGAGCTTTCATGTGGGACCTCTGTCTCCTGGAAATGATATTGTACTTTACACACAAAAAAGCAACTTCCTCACTCCAGCTGTTAAAATCACTGAAAAATGTTGAGTTCTGCAGAACACACAACTCTGCAATCCTGTCTAATCAGTGACTGAGGCAGCCCTCCTCAGCTATGGATTGTGCTGGAAAATTTTACATTACTTTTATCATTCTTGCTTGCCTCTAAGAACAGCATGTTATATAAAAAGATTATTTGTGAATCCTGGAAAATATTTATTTTTCTGTACGGCCAACAGAAAAATTCCATTTTTTGTGTTTTCCCTTTGTGGCTGGGGTGAGTAGCTAGTTCAAATAATTACAGTGCTAATATTTTTCAAGAGCTCATGTTTCCCAAGCTCTCTGACAATTTGAAAACTCATCCTCACACTGACCACATAAAATAAATCTGCAAACCTGGTCTGGTCAGCTTGTGAAGGACATCAGTAGGTAGGAAAAGCTTAGAAGCAGAGTAGCATCTTTATGTTCTCACATTATCATTTTTGACAAAGGAATGCAAAAAAAAATCTCTCACACCTATTTTTTGGGTTTTTTTACATTTCAGAGAAAGCCTGGGCTAAAGACTTGAGCTTCTGCTATTTTTGTCAAGTCCCTTTCCATAGTCACTCACCACTGCCAGACTACAGTCACTGCTAAGCTGAGCAGAAATTCATGGAGGCTTTTAAAATACTGTCTGAAATCAGGTCCCTGCTCTGTCAAACTGGTGACCTAGAACTGAAAGGCTTTTGTGACATTTTTAAGTCCCCTAGTCCCAGGATCTCCTGAGAAATCCTTGGCAGCAAGGGAAGTCAGTGAAACACAGTTTCATTAGCAAATCCATTTCTCTTACCTGTGAGAACTGCATAGACAGCTAAAATTTCCCATTTCAGTTTACAGGGCTGGTATATCACATCCACTCTGTTGGGTCATGCATTGGGAAGTAACCTACAGCAGAAACAAAGCCAGCAGACATATTTACCTCCCAATAAAACACCCTTCCTCCTGGAGTATTTTCAGCTGACCTCGTTGGTCTCGTTATCTGATTTAAAAAAAAGGGATGTAACTGAGATTGTTTTAGATGCAATCATTGCTTAAACAAGGCATTTAGGGCTCGTGTAGAGGTGAGACACAGCAAAGCAGCTTTTCCCCATCACTGAGCAGTGCCTCAATCTCTTGCCATGCTCCTCATCCCCAGCTCTCCCTAAACACATCTCCTACACAAGATCCTCTCCAGAGGCTGCAGCAAAATTCAGGCTGTGGGAAGTTTGAGCTGTTAAGGAGACTAGCACAGCGCTAATAAAATCTAAACACTTATAGTCAAATCTTATTCCTGATGCTGCTAAATGGGAACTCACAGCTTAACATAATAGGCAATTTAGCATACAAATGTGCCCCATAAAAGCAAGGATGTTGGCAGTGCAAAACTATAAATGTTAACCTTTGGGCAAGCTGTTACAAATGTGCTACAGGCTCCTGCAATTTTAATGAACCTGTTTGCACACAGGAGGTTTATGTTGTCAACAATGGGATTCACACACCCAAATAGAGGAACACCTTCAGGAATTCACGTGTGTGGAAGTTGCCCATGTCTAACTCATCTCTCATCAGAGGTTCATAGCAGCAGGAAAGGAAAATGGCCTTTTTGCCCTCAGAAATGGGATGGAGAAGCAATACATAGCTCTCCTAACAGTGCTGGAGAATGTAGGAAATATTTTAAAATATTTGCGGTCCATACTTATATTTTGGACAAGTAGAGATGATAATGAATGTAATTTTCCTGAGTTGTCATTTCATTATGTTTTGGTGAGTTCCTGAAAAGGCACAGGTTGTTGAAAATGTGAGAAATCTATAGCAATTTCAACCCCAAATCAGAGCGAACACTTCTCTTATGAACTGGTAGGCACCTTTGACCTTTTGTTGTGAGCAATTTGGGTTTGATGAATCAATGTCTAAGCATCCTCACAATCAAATAATCCTGCAGAGCAACCAAATAAAGCTGCTCCATTTCAGGGATGCGATTGGAAAAACAAAACAAACCGCACACTTTCGAGCAGCTTTGCTGGTGATGAACACAACACTCCCAACCCAGCCTGGGTGGTGGGGATGTTTTCAGCCCAAGTCTCTCACGTTTTTTGGTGTTGTAAGGCCACTTCCTCCCAAAGCAGAGTTATTCAGAGCTGCTCTTTCAAGCTAAAAGTGTGAAAGATGAATCATTAAAAAAAAAAAAGATGATGTCTCAGTGTTATCTGTCTCCACTGCCAAATTATCTTCACCTTACACCCTACGATTGCTGCAGCAGAATATCAAACTTTCACAGTTTGCATTCACACAGTTTAACATCTACTGGATGGTGCAGAACCAAGAGCCTTCTCACTTTTTTATTCCTTCGTGTAAAGAGAAGGAATTCAAAGAAATTTCTTTTTAATTGGCCATGAGGTCCTTTTAGCTTGGTTAACAGCCTTAACTGCCAACAAAGCATGGGCCCAGATTGCAAAGAGAATTCATGCAGAGACAAGAAAGCACTTACCAGGTATTTCTCACCTCACTAGCAACTCATTTGCTTCCCTTTTGTTAAAATATATATCTGTATACAGAGGTAACAAGCTGAGATTCATTAATATATAAAGCAAGAAGAAAATGCAGGTTTTCCTAATTACTTGCATTATTATAAAGTCTAAAAAATTATACATATGCATTAAATGGAAAGTTAAAGCATGAAAGAGAGTAAAACAGAAAATATAGGGATTTGAAAATAAAGGAATTTTTCATTTTAAGACATACAGTCAGTGAGAAAAATTTCTCTAATATTATCCTTCAACATGCAGTGTTAATGCATTAAATTTGGATCCAAAATATCAAAATATTCCACTTCATTTTTACTTACACACAAGCTCAGAACAAGAGTTTCATGTAGTGTGTAAACTGAAAATCAGAGGTTCATTAATTTAGAAAAAAATCCGTCAGTCATAAAAAAAAATATTTCATACTAGAATGATTAAATTGAATTAACAGAATTAATATTATTGTACCCTACTATGTATGAATAACACTTAACACACAGAGGTCTAAAAGCCCATTTTAGGTTTGATTTGAAGAACAGAACTTCACCTGCATGGTTGGTTGCTTTTGTTGCTCTGTATTGTGTCATCTTACATGCTGTAAAATATGTCCTTGACATTAATTTTCTGTAGAAAACAACTAGGAAAACTATTTGCATAACTGTAAAAACAAAAACCCTTCAAGTCATTAGTATTGAAAAATATTCCTGTGCATTTCAACTTGGCCTGTGAAATGTACAGTTCAGTGCTTTCCAGGTCCAATTTCTGAGTTTAACTTAATCAAGTCTAATGGTGCAAAGGTGATTATCTGTCTTCTTCTAAGTTCAAGAATGTAATAAAACTGGTTACATTAGGAAGACAATTTATTACCTGTGCAATGGCAGAAAAAGGTAAAGAAAAGGTAATTTATGGTGGAGCCTTCTGTGTTTGATGTATTAGTTGCAGCAGAGGTTAAAACTTTCATCTTCTCAAACTTAGAGAAATGAGAAAGCTTGAGAATACAAGACAGAACAAGTGCAGTAAGACAGAAATTATGCTTCTTTATTTATATAGCAGATAGAGATTCATTCTTGTGTTGTTATTCCAGTAATATTATGTTTTATGGTATGAAGAGTTACCCTGCAGTACAGGAGGAAAATCCTTGGGGTTGGATTTTCTTTTTCAGGTTGTTGCCTTTTATGATCCCTTGGGAAAAACTGCTCAGCTGTGTTGTGGCTCCACTTATGGCAAACGACAGAATCAGGACAGGAATGTATTTCTCAATGCTCTTATTAGTTTGGGGGAAGAAAGTCAGAGTCAGTAGGACTTGAGGATAACAGGGAGCACACAGACCTTGGATGAATGGCAGAGGAAGCACAACTTTTGTTGCCTCCACATTTCCTGAGAATGAGCAGTATGTCAAATAAAACAAAAACCAGTGGTGTTTTTCAGACAGACCTTTTCTGAAACATCCCAGTACTAACAGGAAAACCACACTTTTCTATTTTCTGGAGTAGGAAACCCAGCAGTTTCTTGCCATATTGCACCTGTTGCAATCTCACTGCACCAGCCTAGCATGGCAGGGAAGAGTAAACCTGAAGTGCAGCAGCTTGACTTTGGCTCAAATGACTGTAAAATTCATGGGTTTGTTTCTTTTCTCCCTATGTGCCAAAGCTCATTGCTGTCTTTGACCCAAAGCCTCTCTCTCCCTTCTAATTCATGAAATCTGTAGGTGAAGAGTCACAGGGAGATTGAGGATGATTCCAGACTGAGCTGGATTGATCTGTCGCTATGATTTTTAAATTTATTACATTTTGTTGATTATCTACCAAGACATTTTCTCAATTTTGTTTGCTAAGTTAGCATTAAAAAAAACTGGCAAATTCTTAAAAATGTCAGGTGGTTGTCAACTGTGAGAATTCTCCATATTCACCCCGAACATCTCCATTCCAAATGCAGTCACTTTTGTTTGCTATTAAAGCAGATTGTGTGTTTGTACACCCAAATACAACAGCTCTTTGAGAAAATGATTCTCCTGTTCCATTAGAATATTATCTCATTGGTGTCAAAACATGTCAATGATAAAATTAAGGGAGAAAATAAATTAGCATACTGTGAATATGTGTGATTTCATACTGAATCAAGGCAAAAAAAAAAAAGTCCATGCTGTGGATTATGCTTTAAGTGACATTAAGTTTGTGATGCCATTTCCTGAATCTTACATAACATTCAGCAAAACAGCAACTTCTGCTGTGCAAAATGGAGTTTCCACAGCATCCAGCACCTCACCCCATTCAAGATGCATCGCCTTTCAGGCCAGAAACATCACCTGATTGAATTAGGTCCGTTAAGAATTGAATCTCATGCATGGCATATTAAAGCACTTGATGAAATAACTTGTGATTATAGAATAATGCGCCACCATCCTTGCCTGGATTGCCTGCACCTTTCAGGAAGCCTGATTGTGTGTAGTTTCTTTACTGGAACTTTATAATTAAGCAGCTCTATGGTTATCAATGAGACAGACATAGCTCTGTGAGTTTTCAGAGCCATAAAACTGGATTCACCTGGATATATTCAGGAATACTGCTTAAAAGAAATAAATTATTTTTCCCTGCACACCTGTTTTACTGCCAAACATACCTCAGTGACTCCTTTTCTAACATAACTCGATTTTTTTTCCCCCCAAAGTTCTGATAATCACACCAGGCTTTCCTATCTGCTGTTTGGTACCATTCAATCAACACATTCATTTTGCTCATGCAAAAACCTCGGTGAGATTTGGCTTATCAGAAACAGGGTTGCTGAATGCGCTTGGCTTCGCTTTTATGGCCCCATTTCCAGACTTGTGTCTGTGTCCAGATATCCCAGAGCAGTGATAAATAGAGCCAGGGGTTGTTTATTACAAACGTTTGCTATCTGCAGTGTGCTGCCATCTCATTACAACGTGTTTCAACTTCTGCATGGACAGCTCTCTTATTTACACTCTGCTTTATTCATGGAGCCAACACTGATATTTAAGGCAGCAGAAGGCAGAGTGAAAGGTCTCCATTTCTAATACAGTTAAAATAATCCCTTTTCACTACTTTTAATGCCAGAAATTGCTATCTCCGTATCAAAAATGTGAAAGTTTCAGATTTTAGGATTCTCAGATAAAGATGTTAATGGTGAAAGCTAGAACTGAGATAAAAATTCAAGATAGTCAAGGTCTTCTGAGCTTCTGGGAGCTGTCAGCCTACCAGCACGTACAGACAGAGAGAAGTATGGATTGCTTTTGATTCAGAGTCCCAAAGCAGGTTTGAGGGCACTACAGTGCCATAAGGACTGCTGGACTCAGAAATTCCAGATTAAAAGGTACAACATGGCTATTATTCCTCCCTGGTCTCTATAATGTCATTATGTCACCTGTGATATAAATGAACATGACAAATTTTACCCATCGAGCTCTACAGAGCCTCAGTGGAATATTCCCAGGTAGATAATCAGGACATTTCTGTAAGCAACTCTGATTTTAGCTGTGCTCGCAGTGAGCTCTGTGGAGAACCAATTTTATTATGGTATATAAAAAGCAATGAAATGATACTTAATTTCTGGGATTCCTTAAATAGACAAAGAAATTACTCTAAAAATAAGGTAAGAGCAAATTCATACCCGAAGTGCATCAGCTGTTTGAAGTCTGCCTGGCAGCTGAGTCAAAGTGGCATCACCCAGGCTGTCCCCACAGAGCCCCAGGTTTTCATCACTGGTGGGAGATGCCTGTGCAAGGTCACAGGTGACAACACAAATGCTCACCTGCACAGCTCCCCTGGTTATCCTCCCAAAAATCTAGAAGGAATCAGCCAATGGAAACTCAGCAACAAGGTTCAAAAAGTGCAAAATCAACCCAAATCATTGGCACATCACAACACCATGCAGCATCCTGGGAGGGCATCAGCTGAAAAGCTCTGCAGAAAAGATCTGTGGGCCCAGGTGGAAAGCTGGAAATGCTGCAGCAGTGGAGTTAATTGATGAGTGTCTCACAGGGAGGATGAAGGCAGACTTTTTTCAGAGATTCCAAGGCTTGTGGCCATGGACAGAAGTTCCAGCAAAACAAAGGTTTCATTGAAGCTAAGCAAAACTTCTTCAGGCTGCAGGTGGTCAAATATTGGAGCCAGGGCCCAGAGAGTCTGTGAGATCTCCATGACTGGAGGTATTCAAAACCCCAAGGCAGAAAATGCTGAGCAACCTCACCAAACCAAGCCTTGTTTTTGAGGGGGGAGAACAGGTGATGTGCAAAGGTCCTTTCCAACCTGAAATAGTCCATGTTCCTCTGGTCCTAGAATTGAGCATCTCTTTGTTTGCTTGTATCCCCAAACAGACTGTTCTTACCAGGTACAGATTTCCCAGTGCTGTTGGTTTGTGTTTTTCCCAGGGGGGTGTGGTGCTGACTTTTCTCATAAAACTCCCTTAACACCTAGTTTTCAAAATAAGAATCCAATGCCAGAAACACTCTTCAAAAGACACCAGCTGATGTTATTCTATATTACAGATCTCCAAGGAGGGTAATTCATGGCAAAGACAATGTCTCCCCCATACTTCTTATAATCCATTTCTTCAAGATCCAAATAAATGCTGTCAGAACATGGAATAAACCATTCTTCCAGAGGGTGAGAAGTGCAATCTGTCCACGTCATACTATCCTGCTCTCCAAGGAGCGAGAAAGGATTTGCTTCAGTAAAAAAAGCACTCTGTTATATGGCTTTTTCTTTTCTAGCCTCATAGCTTATGTTTCAATGGGTAAACTCTGCAAGTCAGATTTATATTCAAGTCTAAAGTTATGTTTTGTTGCAGTAAAATCAGAGGAAGCAATGACAGATTGATCTATGGAAGAACAGGTGGGAACTGAACAGACCTTATTAATCTTTTTCTCTACTTGGTGGCACTCAAGTGCCTTTAATACACAGAGAGAACTTTATCTGTGCCGTGTGAAGTTAACCTTGAATAGGACTTGGATCTCTAAGAGCCAGATCAAATTGTTTCTGAGTTAATACCTTGCACTTTTTTGATAATTCAGACATTTTGGTAGCATCCTCTTGTCCTCAGTGTTCCCTGCCAAGCTGAGCATTTTTGATAATTTAATGTGGATTCCCTTCTGAGACATCTCTTCCCTTGTTTTACATCTGAGACATCTTCCACTTCCCATTGTGGAAGAGAGGCCTCTGGAACTAAACTTTCAGGCACCTCATTCCACCCTCTAAGGCATTTTAACAGTTTTGCAGTGCATAATAAAGGACCTCATCTTCCTGTTGAAGCAACTGTATTTCCTTTTAAGGCATAAAAATTAATTGAGCCAAATATAAGCTGGTTTAAGGATGCCATTGAAACCCTATGACTAAAAAAATGAGGATGCTGAGTTCAAACCCCCACTGCTGTGTGTGTTTTGTGTGAAAGGTTTTGTGTAAAGTACAAAGCACAGAGCACAGACTGATGTTCCTCTGCTGGATCTCTTTAGCTGCCCATCCCAGGGACCTGAGTTTAAAGTTAAACTGAAAATGGGGTCAGAAACTACAAAATTTCCATTACAGTATGGTTTCCTGAACAGAAACTGAAGAGCTGTGTAAGTCACTGACTGTTGTTGTCTTTCAGACAGAGTTTTGAAAAATGCATCTACTGCCTTTGAAGCCATTAAAAGAATTTAACAAGCTAATGCAATAAAATTTAATCATCTTGATTTGAGTATGTCTGTAGTTGTTGCATTTACATGATGAAAGTGCTGTAATGCTCATTATCTTAAATAAACTCCTAATTTTCTCCTCACGGTTGCTAAAAGTGTTGCTCCAGAATCAGCAGCACCGAAAGGAGCACCTCCCTCACTTCCACAGGGTTACAAGGCTTTGAAAGCTGAAATCTTCCTGCCATGGCTGCAAAGAAATCACATTTTTGTAAGGAGGAGAAAATCCCTGCAGGTAATACCAGGCCAGAGGTTTTGTCCTGTGTTTGCAGGGGGTCAGGGCTGAGACAGCTCAGGCTCTGCCCAAATTTACAGGAACAGCCCAGAGGTTTGGTTTGTATTTTGTTTTGCTGTAACAGCACCCAAGTTTCTTAACCACAGTGTCTAACATACCTTAGGTGTTTTTTGTTCTCTTTGAAAACGGTTCTGCCCAGCTCCAGCTCTGCCTCTCTCTAGCTGAACATCTGAATATACATTATGTTTCCTAAGTGCAGAAATGAAGATGGGATTCTTAAACCAACCAGCTGGAGAAAGAGTAGGTCATCCTGACCTCTTTTTTTTTGTTTTGTTTCTTTGCAAGCCGAGAGATGAAGAAGTGTCACAATAAAAAAAAAACCACCAAACCTGATTCTCTTGTGCACACAAGTATTCCAAAGCAAAAGACTGACTTTTAATAGATGAGAAAGCAGATTTTCTGCTCTCAGATTCCATTGGCGAAGCTTCCACACCAGGGTGTTGCACTGTAGCAATTGTAGTCAATCACTCAGCAGCAGGAAATTGTTCTGAATATCTGACAAAACAAACTCAGCATCTCCAGACACCTTCAACAGCTCGGCAGAAGCCTCTGTGCTTTGCATCGCTGCTGCAGCTCACCAGCCTCTTCCAATGAGGTGTCTTTGCAAGATGAGGAGCACAAATTTGTTTTTCCAGCTACCATCACTCATGAATAGTCCTTCCCGTGAGACCTGGATGACGGTAAATATTAGTCGAGTGAGTGTCATTTAGTTTATTTTGTCACAAGGTGGACACATTATTATCTTTGGTGACAGCAGTGAAGTTAAATTTAGTCCATGCTACATTTTTCAACATCCGTAGGAGGACTGTTAGTCTAAACAAAAATACATCTTTTTTTAAAAAAGGAAATTGGCTCCTTGCATTTTCTATGATTTACTTGTATGCTGAATTATTTCCTTTTAAAATTATTGTCATTAACCAACTATTGCATACAGAGATCACACAAATATCATGGAAGATGAACTGAGTTGCTAATAAAAAAACAAGAAAAAAGAAAACAGGTGTGTTTATCAATCAATAAACTAAAAGATGAATTAAAACTTAAAGAGAATAATTTTTTTTTTTTTACTGTTGTCTGAACTACTCTTGATCTCGTTCTTCACAGTTTTGACAATCATGTAACAATTGCTTGTATAAATTCACTAGAACCATGGCAGGCAAAAGCAGACTCAAGGCCCTAACAATCTAATTTTAGACAGTAGCCAAATATCCTTGTGCAGTCATCAAAATCATTAATATGCTACAGGAACACAGGAACAACAAGAATTCCTCATTTATTCTCCCTGCATATTGGCAGGATTAATGTCAAATGCTCTCCAGCATCCAGAATAAAAGGTTTCTTGTTTTTGATGTGACAAATGAGAAACAAATCTCAGCCTGAACTTTCTCATGAGCTGATTATTTTCCATTGTGATTTGTATTTTTCTGACAGGCCCGAGTTGCAGGTGGACCAGAGGTAATACCAGTCACCCATCCGTGCTGGCAGAGAGGCAGCAGGAGAATACAAAACTGTACAACGTGCTAATTCTCTTTTTTCTGCTCCTATCCCTGTAAAATTGAGCAGTTCTGTGCCCTGTGAGTTCCAATTGTGACCTGATTCCATTAAAATAAAAGTGGGATATGTGTTAAAAGTTTTTCTGACGCTCTTTAGGATATTTCTTTTCTGGTGCAGGCACCTGTGGCAATACCCACTCTTGTTTTGGGCCGTCAAGGACATGAAAGCACATTTTTAGGGACTGTGTGACACAGCAGCCACACCTCAGAGCAGCCACTGCAGCCTCTCTTTGCTCTTTCTGCAGAGGATAAAATCAGATCTCCCTCTCCAGCCACCAGAAACCTGCAGAGGCATTATTAACAAGACTCTCTCCCTTCATTTGGGGGTTTATATTCATGCCCGGAGTCTGTAATTTTGCAGAAAGGCCTAGACCTAACCCTGGCATGAGCAAAAAAAAAAAATCTAGCAGAAACCAATGGTGATACAAATTCAAGCCATTAACCCAGGATCAAACCCAACATTTATTGCTGTGTAAGAGCTTCTCTTTGCCAGAACTGGGAAGCACAGCCAGGAAAACCAAAAAAGAACCATCGTATATTGATGAGCAAAAGACCAAATCATTCTCTCCTACAGCCTTACAAACTGTACTCCTCAAGAATATTTTTATGCTGAAAGAATCCAAATCTAGACTAAAGGAAATCAATTATTTATGCAGCGGTTTTTTTCAGGTAATTTTGCTGTTCTTCAGAGATCAGACCAGAATGGTAAAGAGGAATAATTTTAAGCTAAGGAGTCTTAAGGCTTCTCTGCTATGAATTCCCAACTTTATTCATTTTCTCTTGCAAGCAATAGAATTTTGCTTTGAAATAAATTCCCCTGTACTGTCATCTTCCTTCTTTGGGGAGCGTTTAAGGCACTTCTAAGTCACATTCTGCATATTCAGTAGGAGGGGGAAAAAAAGTTATCTGTGAATTTACTAATGCTGAGCCTAACATCCCTGAAATGAATGAAAGCTTATCTCCCGACTATTGCCAGAGACAAGGCCACAGATTTCAATTCAGCTCCACCAGATAAACGGCTGTTTATGAGCTGAGTGCAACCTTTTGGAATATTCAGAGCACTTACAACAGTCTGGAACAGAACTGGAAATTTCTTCCCTTCTAACCCAGCAGCAAATCTCACCTTAACAATTCCGAGCTCCTGGTTGACACATGCTGAGTTTTTCATGACTAAATATATCGTGACACAGCCTCAGAGCTGACCTTCATATCAAGGAATCCAAAGAACTCCACCTGGTGATAATGAAAACATTGGCTTAGGTACAAATGATAAAATGTTCATGACCTGCAATAAAAATGTCTGAGACAAAACCTTTCAAGGGAATTTCACAGAACACTGGACAAGATTTCCTTACTGCTAAGGATTCTACCTGCCCCAAATCAGTGCAATTACGTGGTGCCCCCACCTCCTGAGTAATCTCAGCTGGTTTTTAATCAGTCAACATCCAGTGCTGCAGCCTGTCTGCTCCCTAGGCAGCCCTGTGTGATTTTACATTTCCACTCTATTCATTACACAGTGATTTTGGATTCTAATCTCTCCCCAGAGCAGCACTACTGACAGACTCATGCAGTCACCTAGGTTGTCTTTCCCAGTGTGAAGAGCCTTGTTTTCTTCTAATTGTTTTTTTTTTCTTGAAGTTATTTATTGTTTCTGGAAATGCTTTAGCTTTGGCAGAGATACAGAGATTCTGTTTTGTTAAACCACTACTGCCATAGTGGATGAGCCCAATTCTTTTCACATCTCTGAAAAAACTTTCTACAGCCATTCCAGTGCTAGTTAGTCTGGGTGTGAAAGTTCACTCGAGAGCTAAGTCTGTATCCTGAAGTTTTATTTATATAAACTGTGTTTTGTGCGGATTTACAGATAATTTCCTGAAAAAATAAGTTCCACGAGAAGAGTGGCAGGAAGAGGACTTCTCCGGCTTTTATGGTCTCCTCTCTCATAGGAAGTCACTTGATTTATCAAACTAACTAACCTAAACAGATTGTACTTGGAAGCATTTATAGCTTCTGCTATATGATACACTAAATACATTGGCCTGCAATTAAACAAATTAAATATTGGTCCACTTCAATGAGCAAGCTGAAACAGATCAGTTACATCTGCTAAACACCAGAGTCTCTATGACAACTAACGGGATTGTATCTGGAATTGATTGACCCGAGCTGAGGATGTATGGTTTGTGTGCAGCAGTTTACACCTTGAGGTGTGTGCCCTGCTCAGGAACGAGCACACTGCAGGCAGATGGAGCTCTGAGCAGAGCAGATTTGGCTCTGTGTGCTTTAGAACGCATTGCAGCAGTTTACATGCTCAAATATATACATGAAGCTACAGAACTTAAATAAATGTCCTTTTTATATCCTCCAGCAACAGATCCTGTCTACTTCAAGAAGTGGTCAAGCTAATAGAAATGATTCTGTTTCTGTTTAGTCTGTTCTCGTGGTGTGTCCAAATGAAGGAGCTACATCCTACTGGCTGTTAACCAAATGAAGGTTCTCATTAGGGATTTAACATGAGCACCTTTTTCCTTTAGCATCTTGTTTACTCCTGTTGGTACATCCAAGGCAATCTGGTGCCTGAGAGTCACCTGGAGGAGTTGGGAAGGTGCAAACAGCTATTCAGGATGTGAGAGAGTGGAGAATCAAGGTCACTGCCTTCAAAATGGAAATTTTCTTTTTTTATCATATTTTTCATATCATATTTTTTATCAAGAATGTAACAGCATAAGCAGTTTTGCAGTAAAACAAGAGAAAAAAAACAAATCTGAGACTCTCTAAGAATAAAATTAAGATGTTTTTGATTTTTTTCCCTATATGTTTAGAACCAGTGCACTGAGTTTGAGCAATTTCCACTCTCAAAACTGTTAAAAATTCCTCTGAATAAAGTGGTCCTCTGTAGCGACAGGTCAGTCACTAAAAGTGTATTGATTGAGTATGTACAGGATTATAATTATTGAAACAATTAGGTTCTATTTTACGCTACTCTGTATATAATTATGTAGGTAAGGTTTAGCTGATTACTTCTGGAAAAAGGATTTATTTGAGTGCAGGGGTTATGTGTGGCTGATTTCAATTAAGTACTCAGTGCCCTCAAATTTTATGGGAAGCACCTGATGCACTGTTAAAATAAAACAAATTGATTGAGACTATATATATGTACTGTAACAAGTTCTTAATGAGGAGCTGCCTGCTCATCAGTGGTGCTTGGGAATTTGTGGTTTATGGCTTTCTCTGGGCTTTATGGACTTCTCTGTTCCCCCTTTGGTCTTATTCTGAAGATTTGCAATTCATTACCAAAAACCTTGTAAACACCTTCCTGCCTTGACTCTGGATGGGCAAACCTCTTCTCTTCTTGGTGTTTGTCATCCCTATTCTCAGAAACTTGCTAAATCTTCAGAAATAATTCTTATCTTTATACCCAAAAATGGCTACATGTGCATGTAACACTCTAGATCTGGCAGAAAAGCAGTTTCATCATCTCACCTAAAATGCTTTGAAGAGTTCAGGAGAACATTTTTTAAAAACCACTCTCAGCATAATTTTGTATCGTTTTTCACACAAGTCTGTTTAAGTGGAATTACCTACATGATTCCAGAGGCAAAGAAGGGGGCAGATATTCGTGTAAATCCTTCAGTTCCTCCCTGGTGAGCAGGGCAGACGACAAGCTAAAGCCATTTTTGGTTTTGTGTATCCTTTTGCAAAGTCCTGGATCTTTGGAGAGTTGATGATTCCAGGACGGAAGCATCTGGTGGATCCCACAGAGATACTCAGTGTGCAACTGGCTAAATTGAGCTCGAATTCTTCAGCTGGAGCCAGAACTGCTGAGAAAACTTGTGAAAATCCAGGGCAGTGGGGAGCAGAGCAGGATGTCCTGCAGCACTGGGGAAATCCCTGGGCTGCAGATGTGACAGCTCTGAAGGAAACAGGAAAACAAAGCTGTGGAGTTCATGTTCTCCTGAGCAGAAACTTTGAGATATTGAAACTAAACAGAAGGGAGATGGGAGGGATCAGCTAGTTCATCCTGCTGACAACTCTGTAATGTTCCTCCGAGGATTAGCATATTGTTCAGCATGGTGTTAAATATTCCCTGCTAGGAGCTGGGCTTTTTCTTCCTTAAGAGACCATTCAAACTAGAACAGGTCTAAGTATCAGGAAATAGCCTTGTCTGTAGCCTAAATATTCATAATTCTTAATTTCATCCTATTATATCTGCTGAGACCATGACACACACTGCTCTGTCAAATAACATCCATCTTGTTTAACTCCTTCAGCTGCTAAGGCTGCTCCAGTGACTGCCACAGACTGCTTAGTCAGAAACCATTCCTGTGAAGAGTTCTTTTCCCACTTAACCTCTGCTTCCACGACTGAATTATTCTGCTGCCATTGCCATCTATTACCATCATTTCAAGCCCTCACGTATTATAAACAAAACAGAATATCTAAAATTCATCATTGAAATAGCAACAGTGGGAGAACAAACTCCAGCGTGAGTTATTTTCTGTCAACTGTCATTTGCTTTAGAAGTTCTCATCAGTCTGCCACAATAAAGCATGAAATAGGAGACATACGTTCCTCTGAAAACATCCCCAAAGGTTCAGACTTAGAGATTCCTACTGTGCCAAATATCAGGCAGGCTGCCAATAAGCTCAATTAGAATCTTTGACTAAATTAAGTAGAGCACAATCAAAGCATACAAATGGAAAAAGCCCCTCCAAAGAAAAATGGCTTTCCTGGAGGTGTAACAAAACCTTTTCTTCGCTGCTCAAAATAAGTCTCAAATTATAGTGATGCTATTTGACTTTAGGAATGCACAGATGTGTTAAGTGTTTCATTGGGAATACAGTGTGGTTAGTTGGACAAGCATAAAGCATACATAATTAATTTCAGCCTTACAGTGCCTCTGCTCTTTAACATGATATTTGTTAGCGTAGCAAAAGCAGCTTACGAAGCACCCTGTTTAACTGACAACATTGAAGGGAACTGTTAAAAAAAAAAAAAAAAGAAAAATCTGGTTTCATTCCACTCTCAAAAATGCAGACTGTATGTCTGTGTTTAGGGTTTTAAAGCAGACACAAGAAGAATGGCAGATTCCTGCAGAGAAATATGTCACTGGTGATAAACAGCCCCAAAGTCAGTGGAGCAGATAATGCATTGCAGGTCAGAAACTAAACCCCTGACAATACTGCACATGCAGGTAATACAGCAAATGTCACATCTGAAGGGGGGAATGCTTTTTCTACTGCTACATCCTCAACAAATTGCACTACATAGCTGAGCTGCTCGCTGACATGGAAGCATGAAGGAGTTTTAGGTAACAGAAAATGCAATGAGAGCCTGAACAAGATAGACCACCAAATCAAAGAAATCCAGTAAAATTAACAGCCCAGCTCTCATCAGCAATATAAGCCAAACAGTAAATCATCTTAGATTGTAATCGTAACCTATAAAAAGTAATTGTTCTTTATAGCTCTGTAGTAAAAGATTAGGCCCTCTAGACAGAAAGGCATCAGACCTTAATAAGGTTAAAAATCGCTTGCTTGTTTGTTTGTTTTTAGTCCTGACACATTTTATCCTTTATGTGCAGGATTTTTAACAGCACATTTCACTTAAATGGATGCGGTGGAATTCACCTGTGTGGTTCATAATTCTTAGTTACACACATCTTGCCTAATACCTTTCCAGAACTGACATTAATTCATTCATTTTTACCATAGGCGAGCTGGAAATGAAAGGAGGAGATAGGAGAAGCTGCCTAAAACCCTCCTGGCATTGCTGCAGTGTTCCTATGCTCCTCTGACATGCTCAGCCTCCCTGGCCCTGCTCCTCTTCCTCACCATCTCCCTGGATTATTGAGGAACACCAGACTTCAGCATTAACTCACAGCCTATCCCACAAAGCTGAAAAAAACACCAATGGAAAAAAGGACCTAATTAAGTTTGTCACCTGGACCAAGCTTCCCATACTTGGCTGAACACTTCAGAAGTCCTGAATGCACAGAGCCACACACATGGCTGGGGCTGAGGCAGCAACCTCTAGGCTGGGGTGGAGAGAATCCCTGCCAATTAATCAGACCCCCTGAAGCCCCAGAGCAGCCTCAGCAACCAATTTTAAAGGGTTTCCTTTTGTTTCACTCGCTATGCAGCTTCCAGAGGAGCTACACAGGAAACTGCTATGTTCAGCAGACCATTTCCAAGCAGAATTATGTTAAAATGTAGAAATATTTTCAGTAGTGGAGGATGGCAGGTCTATTTTCTATAATGAGTCACTTCTTCGTGAGCTGAGATTTTTCCTTTCAAGTCTGGAGCCAAGGAAAGAGCTGGAATATTTTTGAATCATCACTTTTCTTAGCCAGCAGGAAACTCTACTAGTGACTTACTGGACCAGCCTTGCGCTCAGAGTTTTAGAGATCAGAAAATCTGACTTAGACAGCAGCTTGGGAAATGGTCTACTGCAGCACAATGGGGCACAGACAGCACTTCTCTTTCCTGTCCCATAATCAAACAAGTATGAACTCTTGATTTCTCAGTGAAGAATGGTATCAAAAGTTAAGGAGATTTTGCTAAAAATCCATGTTATCCTCCATGGAGAGTTCGAGTGCTGACAGGAATGAATCAGATCATACTAGAACCCAGCAATCCACTCATTTTGGTGGGGCTTCCATTTTAGTATTGTTCAAAGTGATCTCTGCAGCATGTTCCAATCAGGTATATGTTGATTCCCAGGATTTTTGAGGATGGTACCAGGAGCTGCAGAATTGATAATGATGGACAAACATCATGAAAGTTGGCAGCAAACCATTAATTTTTTTTTTCTATGATGTTATCAAATGCCACCATCAAATGCCTTCCCAGTTTCATGACTTTTCATGACTACTGAAATAAAGAAACCCTTATGTTCTGTGCAACTCCTTGAGTTATTGCAACCTTGCAAAGCCTGGCATGTCAAATTCAAATATAAAAGCTATGATGTGACAAGACCAGATCAAAGTGGCAAACTGTATATGTGACAGCTGTCTGTAATAGCGGTCTTGTCAAGTGCTGAGCTGATGGTTATATGTTGATGCAGGGCCAGGTAAAAAAATCACTCTTCCTGACAATAAATGACTTCAAATAGTTCACTGTTTAAGTCCAACTCTGCCTTAATTTTCACATGCTCAGCTGATGTCAACCTTCAGAAAATATCTGAAATATTATTTTTCCTGCTCTCAAAAACAGACATTGTAAATAAACAACTTAGTGCGAAATTCTTCAAATGAGAAAGGGAAATCTCTATACGTGGGATAGGCCCATGTTACAGTCTCAGAACAGTCAAGAATCCAAAGAGAATGGATTTCTCCATTCTGCCTAGCAGCCACTGCCATGCACTGCTATCAACTGATCCCTAAAGTCAAGGAGTCTTGAATCCCAATCTATTTCCTAGATTCTAACAGAATGTTTTCAGGGTGGGCAGCAGCACTTTCTGCATGTCTGCCAAAGCATTATAATTATAATATAAATATAAATATGTCTGTCTGCACAAACCAGGGGCTGATTTGCTATGAAACAACAGAGGAGCCACAGTGCCTTGGCTCTGCCTCTGTGCTTTGCTGGGTAAATATCTGCCACTGCCTACTCCAAACACATCAGGGAGTCAGAAGGATCCCATTAGGACAGCAAGAATTGCAAAGCAGATGACAAAACTAAACCCATGTCATCTTAGAGGGAGATTTGTGTCCCTTTCAAAGCCAAGTGGATCTCTCAGTTTAACACCCCAGCAGTTACAAGCCTGGAAGCTGAGAACCACTTGTCACTCTGATAAAGCTGTCTCACATTGTGATAGGATGCTATTAAAAACTAAAAACTTCTCCACTAAAATTGTTAATTTACTGAAAAAAGCAAACGTGCCACTCTAGTTATCAGTGCCCTGACTAATCAATTCAGCTCAGTTTCAGGTGAAATCAGGTGATATTGTCGTTTACACAGCTTCCAGAATGACCTGGCACCTTATCCTGCTTTCCAGGTCTTTTCCAGGCATCAGGACATTATTTAGACAGAGGAGGCATCCAGCAGGCTGAGCTGTTTGTATCACGATGGGAAATGCTTTTCTTTGTTCACTTACAGACTAGGTGATTGCTTTGATAGCAACAGTTCATACTGCTACAAAGAAAAACTTAAGAGGATGAGAAAGATTTGAAACATTCCTGAGTGAAATCTGAAGGGTTTTAGCAGGATAACGACTTCTTTTTCTCACTGAGGGGAGCCTGGTAAGGAATCCTCGCAGTAAGAGATTTGTCATGTAGCAGGAAAGAGAATGAAATAGTAGGCTTTTACCTCCAGAAAAACTTAAAAACCTCTTCTGTCTATAACCCCCGTTGATATTTTCTCACCAAAACATTGATTTGTGCTCTTTTTTCCACACAGCTTGAGATGCAAACTCACTGGAACAGCCCAGGACTGCACATGGACCTGATGTGCTGGAACTACACCAGCATTTTAAAATCTTTTCTGTGCTCTTGAGCAAAACCTGTATTTCCTTCTCACGGAAATGGGATCACCAGTGCATCTCCCTGAGCTGTGTGAATGCAGCTGACCTTTTCCAGGTTCCTCACTGGCATTACTCCACTATTTCCCAGAGTCCCAGACTTTGGGGCAGTCCTGTCTCTGGACAGAAACTATGGTGAGAAATACTTTGCACAGACTTTGCAAATGGGCTTGGGAAAAAAAAAGAGTCTTCACTTAAAAAATTGCAACAAATACTCAAGATGAAAATTTTCTGATCTTATTTCTTCAACCTGCAGTGCTTCCTTGTGTTGAGGTCGATGAGCTGGAGGTTAATGAGTTGGGGGATGAGTATCCTCCCTTTTTCCTTTTCTGAGATTTATATTTCTGGTCTCCTCCACTCTTCTCTGAATATCTGGAATGACTCTCCTTTTATAAATGAAGATCCGATGGCTGCAGGATAACATTCATCAGGTGTCCAAAATCAGATGTCCAGGGGTGTAGTTTTGCATTAGCCTACAAGATGCCATTCCTAAAAGGGCAGCAGGGTGCTAATAGCAAGATGTTATCCCAAAATCTCCTAATCATTTAGAGCTTGTTATAAGCTGTGTCTAAAACAAAATACAGAACAATTTTACACTAAGATATGATCTCAAAATGTTTTTGCTCTGGTTTTTTCACTAGCATATCTAAGTGGAAAATTAACAAGAAGTCATGACCCTATAAATCTCGATTATTGGTCCCTGCTGCAGTTTAATCTGTTGGTATAAACAATATAAATAATAGGTAGATGTGAGCCCTTGGAGTGATTGTAATTGGCAGGGAATGTGCAAACATTCCAGTCCTGTGTGGGGCAAAGCCTATGGAGAGGAGAGATGGGAACAGCAAGCACTCAGAACCAAGAACATTGTGTGCTTTCTGAAGGTCATTTGGTTCCTTCTCGCCCATTATTAAGTTTAATAATTTATACTCTTTAAGCTATTTCTGCTTTCTTTTTATATCTCTTGCTTAAACAATGAGATTTAGGTCTCTGTTTAGGCTTTCTGAACATAAAACCATGTCTGATCTTCACAGTCCTTCTATTTTCCACCTGACTTTAATGCATTAGAACTTTTCTGCTCATTATTCTGACCATGGAAGGAAGAATAACAATGAATTCATGCAGCCTCTCTTCCGCTTTTGGCGTTCTATTGGGTTTTTTGGAGGCGGGGAAGAGGGAAGATCCTCTACTGTGGAGAGAAGAAGGTGTTTATGCATTTTTATTCTCTGGAAACTCTATAAGTGAAAGATTAGAAAGCCAGGTTTCCATTTATTTTGGTCCCCAGACCAAAATAATTTAGGCTTACTAAAATAAAAGAGCACTGAGAAGTGTATAGCCACTATACCACTGTTAAAATATGTAGACACACTAACTCATGGGTTTAGTATGCCTTTAACAGTGTTAAAGCTGATAGAAAACCGCTTTTCTGCCAGATCTGTAGCATTTACCGAACTACAGCCTCAGTGGGTAATAAACCTGAATTTATAGAAAGTGAAATGAAGCAGATCGTGGCCTTGACCTTAAGAGTTGCTTCTGTGGGATTGTTTACTCCACCTGGTCTAAACGATGGAGAATTTCCTCATTTCTACAGCTGGGCTGTGGCTGAGGCAGGACAAGCCTTGGGGTCTCTCATGGCACTGCAGGGATGTGGCTCTGGTTCAGAATTTACACCTCATGTCCTGGAGGGAAGCAGGGAGGTGCCTGGATGGTGGGACAAACACTCAGAGACAGAGCCCTGAAATATAAAATCTCTCAAGCTTTTCAAAAAAGGGCTTTCATCTCTGAGTGCAGACCTGAGCAATCCAGCCAATTTTATTTCATGTGCAGATGCAATAAAAATATGGCCTTGTCAATGTAGCCACAACAAAAATTCAGTGGTCAGCCTCTGCACATAATCTTCACATACATTCTTTAGGTCACAGATGACACAGTGTGGAACTGGAGAGCACACTGGCCAAAGTGGCTGTAGCCTATTTTAACTAATAAAAAAGTCCTTTCTCTCTCCTAAGTTAAGAAATTTGTTGAAGGCATGGTCCAGAGTGCATTTCCTCTCCCTATTTCTTTCCAGATTCTGGGTATTTGTCTCGATTCATCTTCCCAAGCTACAATAAAAACTTCCATGTGTAGGCTGACAGTTAAATCAGAATGAGGGAACAGGCAGAGGGGGATGAAATACATCCATTCAATACAACTATTATATTTTCTTACTCTTAAGCCTTGCTCATCTTTCTATCCATTTTACTTGAATAAAATAGAATATCCACTCTCCTGAAGAAATAAAATTCTTTCCCCAGCAGAGTGCATTTGACACCAGCTGCAAAACTCATGGGTTAAAATTTGTTAATATCCAATAATGCAGTCAAATAAAGGAACAGCAAAGTGCATTGCTATAGCAGAGTGGACAACACACCCTTTGAGAGGAAAATAATGCAACATTCTCATTCTTTGTGCTTCTCAAAGCCTGGCTACAGCACTTTGGGTATTCTTAGGATAGTTAAATCTTTTCAGGCACACAGCTTGCTATGCCATTCAGACTCTAAAGTTGGCTCCTCAACCCTTCTGGTGCTCGACAGACTTTAGAGTACAGTGAACTTTTAAACTAGATGAGATTATTGACACAGTCATTGTGCTATAAAACAAACATTTGTTTTTTTTGCAGTGCTTAATGCTCTTTGCCCAGTTCCATACTATTTACCCAACTGCTAGTCCCTAACAGCAATTGATACATCCAAGCCATACCTTCATTCGTGCTCCTACAGGTTCCAGAGAACATCCTGACACCATCATCTTCCACCAATCCTTTTTGTATTCCCACCAAGAAATGTTCTATCCAGAACCTCACAAAATTGAACTTTGAAGATTTACTGCAGCTCTGAGAGATATTCAAGCTATGACTCCTCCTATGTTCTCTGTAAAGAAATATTACACTATGCCTGGGTAACCCACGGTCTGGCTTGGGGATAGATAATTCTGGGATTAATTCACTGGGCTACTCAGTATTCAGCATTACTCCAGGAGGAAAATTTCACACAGAATGAAGCCATTTTACTCGATTAGGGAACGTCAACATGAGGATTCGCAGCCTGTCAAGAATTCTGTTCTCACAGGCACTCTGTGGGCGCCTGAGCAGTTCAGTGTCAGGGACACAAGTCCTGCTCAGCAGGGAGGAGATAACAGCTCCCTGCTCCTGTGAGCCTCAGCATTGCTCCTGGTGACTTTGGTGACTTTTTGAGCTTTTCCACACCAATTTCCATCATTATGTCACAGGGTTTTTTTCATATTTTGGCATTAAATGCAAAACAAACAAAGTATTGGAAAATATATTTATTTTCAGTCTTCGGATGTCCTTTTCTTTTTTACTTCTTCCTTCACACTTGTCTCCAGAGAAAGAATTCAACCATTTTAAATAGATAAACAAGGGACCTGACTTCACTTATGTTTTATGGCTTTGAATTCCACAGACAGTCCTCAGCATAGTCACTGGAATAACACTGCTAAACACTTCAGTGATTTTGACAGCTTCCCAGCTATCACTTGCTATTGCCTTCACAACTGAAAATCAAAGTTGTTGCCCCTAAAATATGAATGATAAACACAACTTGTAGCCTCCCACATGTTCCTGGGCTTTCATGGCTTTTTTAGGCAGCACAGTGCCCCAGCAAGGGGTCAAAGTGCTGCTCTGGCATTGATCCCTGGGCAGCCCAAACAGGGAGCAGATGCAAGAGGCTGACAGAGGAGGAATCACAAACAAAGAGGCAAAAACTCCTCATGAACTCTTCCTTCTGCAGAGTAAAGGTTGGCCTCGCTGCTGGCAGGATTTGGGCTGTCAGAGGAGGTGGAAGAACCAATGCAGAAGAGGAATGCAGCTTTCCTGATGTTCAAATGGAAGCTGAACTCACAGGACTGTTGCTGAATCTCAGCCTGCTTCATTGAAAGGCAAACCTGAAATATTGATTTTTAAATTTTAAATGGAAGGAAAAATGGCTTCTTTTATTTTAATAGGCATCAAGCACAATGGATTATAGAATAATCCCTGACTTAATGCAAGACCTTTAAAAGGCAGAAAATTGGAATACAAGACAGGTTTCAGACCTTTCCTAAAATTTCTAACCACCTATCAGTATTTTTTAGTTTCAAATTCAGAACATTTCTTTTTTTACTTCTGGTAGAGCACAGTATTTCCCTTTCTTAACAACTTGATGACATACTAATCCTGCAGACTTTATAAAAGACATCAGTGGCTTTCTTGAGTAGGAGAGCTGAGGGAGGTGGTGTGGCAGAAACCAAGGGTTTTAGTACAAAAATATTATGGAAATACAGAATGTTTGTTTAGAATAAAATGTTTCACACACACCAATCCCCCCAGTAATCTTTACAGATATAGATAAAAATGCAGACTGGCAGAGAGATTTTATTAATATAAAACTCTATAAGACTCCATCTTTGGAATTTATTTGTTTTTTCATTTTGTCTCTTTCTGGGTTTATTTTGTTTTGGGGGGGGTGGGATTTTTGGGTTTTTGTAATAGTTTTTGTGGCTTTGCCAACACTGAACCACTTCCAAGGAGACACAAATAGCTCTCCAAACGATGCTGTAAACCTGAAACAATGTGTTGGTACTGAGAGCTGCGTTGCTACAACAGCTTTATCCCAAAATTTCTCCATTTCAGCATCCCTCATGCCATGCTTAAGCTTATTTAATACCTTCCAGCCCATTGTTCTATTCATAAGTGATGTGCAGAACAGCAGAGCTGCAGAATGGCATTAAAGAAGATGAGTGCAATTGCTGTCACAGTGAAATTCCAGACTCGAGTCACTAAAAACACTGAAATGCACGATTTGCTCCTGTATTCCATTTTTAGAGCTCTATCCCCATATTCTTCAAGTAATCAAAAAATTAGGACTTCCTTCACCTAGTCTGTTTGCTGTTGGAGGATTTAATATTATGATGATAATACAAGATGTATAATAAAACACCTTTTAGCATGCAAACACATTTTTGTAAAGCAAATTCTTTAATGTTTCCAAGGCTCCAGATGGCACCACAATTTTTTTTCTTCCTTTTTTTTAAAAGACTGTAGGGAAGTTACTGTACACGTCTGCTAGTTTACTGCAGTTTTTAACATCTTGTGTAGAAATGTTGGAAGAGCAAAGGCTTTCCTGACAGGAATAAAATACATATGAAGGAAGAGCAGAAATAAAAGGGAAGAGTTCAGAAAGTTCAGATTAATTTGCTGGTTGAAGCTCTTAATACCAGACACATTTATATGAATTGTATTCAACTGTCACGGGCTTGTCACTGATTTCTTACCAATTTTTTTTCTCATTAATTTTATTGCCTTATATTTTATTATTTATTGTATAAAGACTATATCTACAAATGGCTGTTACTAACCTGCTGTTAGAACCATTAAAGCATGGAGACGTCAAGAAATGCCTTTTATTTGCCAGAAAGCACTTAATGAAATCCCAAAACTGGTGGGTGCAAACGAAAATATCAAATTTATAAATCTGACTTATTTTTTTTTTCTTTAACAGGCAAATGAAGATAGGGAAAAAAAAAAAAAAAATAAATTTTTGCCTTCACCTGAAATGACCCAACCTCTGCAGTGAGAAAGAAATTTAAAAAAAAAAAGAAAAAAAAGAGAAGCAGGTATTGCTAGTGCATAGTCTGAATTAAGATGAAAAAGAATTTAACACGTTTTTGAGACAAAAGTAGCCTTTTCAAACTGGCCAGTGCTCAGAGGACAGGCGAGAGGTTTCTGGTGTGGGAAACAGAATTCTCCATCAGCCATCTCAGGCTGGCAAGGACAGCAGCCAAGAGCTATGGCGCCCTGAACGAGTTGGTGAGAGACAAATCCTCCCGGTTTTTTGGCTCCCTCCCTACTCCAAACCCTTCCTAGGAGAGCTGCTGGCACTCCTAGCTCTGCCGTAGAGAGGAAATCGGTGCCTTCTTGCTTCTTGAGCAGGGAACTCAGCAGGAGTCGGGAGACGATGAGAACACATAACCTCTCATTTGGAAACCAACATCGAATTTAGCGCTGAAACGAGGTTGCCAAAGCCTCTTCTGCAGGCCAAACTCTCCAACTGTTTTGATCAGAGCTGTGTGGGAAATGAACATGTAGTCTGGGGTGGGGGAAATGAACTGGCAGCACGATGGTGCTGAACGTTTTTTTTAGGCTAAAGGATACTAGATTTGATAAGAGGCTGACTGCAATTATTTATTTGGAAGACACAGACTGGCACGTCCGTGTTTGCACACACACAGAGTACAGAGATAAAGTGACATTTAGAGAAGTTGCAACATGTTGAATGATTCCTACCAATCTGGAGCCAGAGCTGGTCCTAGGGGGCCTGGAAGCTCTGCCTGCCTTTCAGTGGATGAGGTTTTAGGCCTGGGACTAAAAGACAAAGCCATATAGCAGAGTTTTGCAAAAATAAGCTATGAAAAGATCAAGAAATGACCCAAAAAATAATCACCTGAGCCCTGTAGAGTTTTAGCATTACCTAATCCAGCTGTAATCTTACTTCAGAGTCTCCCTTCCTAACCCCTGGCTTAATCCTTGGTCCTAATCCTCAATTATTCCCCTTTTAATACACAAATACTGAAACCTCCTCCTGAAACAACTTCCTTCACTCCATTGAGAAGATGCAGTAACAAGCTGCTCCTGTACCCTTCACACTTTCCCAGCAATCCCAAAGTCATCCCCAAAAGCCTCAGCAATCACGAATCCAATCTATCTCCATCATTCACTAGTGAGCCAATCCCTCCTGTTATCAAGGAGGCATTTCTAATTAAATTTTCCCAAACTGGCTAGTTGGTCTTGTGTCAAACCCAGCGTTAAACTGTTATTTCTGTCTAGGTGTGTGGGCTGGGGATGCAGAGCTTATTGTTAACCAAAACCACATAATGCTGTGTGCCTGTAGAGCTATTTTGGATATTGTCTGAATAGAGGTGTGAGCTATGTTAGAAAGCTTTGGTACATTTCAGCAAGTAAATAGCTGTAAAGTAAGCAGTTTTCATTCCAGGTTCATTTAATTGTTAAATAAAGCAAAGTTGAATAAATATAGGCTTTTATTTTTTTTTTCTACAAAGAAGAATTTCTTTAAAAAGAAAATCCTGAATTGGCATTTTTGCTTCAGTTGGAACTTATAGGAAGAAAGCAAATCTTTCCGTGGCTTTAATCTGAAACATTAGGGCTTGAAGTCTGAACAACTGTTTACTATTCCCCTATCTGATAAAACTTCAGAACCCCAGGGAAACTAATTTAAAAGGAAGACCTGAGATCAAGATAAGCTTCAGCAAATCCAAAACTAGTCATCCAAAATGAAAGCGAGAGTTCCATTTCACTTGATAAATCTCTATCTGAACAGTAGTGTTATAATTAATGAACAATAAGGAAGGCAAGGCTACGATAACCACTTCAAATCCCTCAGTTCATAACTCACCAGAAACGAAGAAAAACTGCTCTCAGGGTAATTTTATGTTGCAATGTATGCTACACTGCAAGGAAAAGGAAAGTGTGCCTAACTACTTAGGAATTAGTTAAAGGAAAATGAGGGGGGAAAGGCAATGGAAGTTGCTAAATTGAGCTTTGATCTCTTTGACTAGCTTTAACTAATTGTCAAGGTGTTTGGGGGTAAATTTTATTCTTCTTAGTCAATACATTAAATATCACTTAAACTGCGGGGAAGTTGGAATGATGAAATCCCGATTCAGCAGAATATTTAAGTCTGTAATTAAATCTTTCCCTATTCAGCAAAGTGCCTGACATTATATGGACTATTGTAAAGAAAAAAAAAATTGAAAAACTGACCTTTTAGGGAAATCAAATTAAATAGCAAAGGAGAAATAAGCATATTTTACTATATTCAAACATGTTTCCATTTCTTTAAAAATCTTAAAAACGGTTTAGCCTTACCTAAAGCTTGTTGGACAAAGGCATCCCATTAAAAATGAAGTGCTGATAAAGCTTTGGTGGTTGAACACACTCAGTAAGTCAACCAAAGAAGAATTTAAGAAACAACAAGCACGAAGCAGAAGACCCTTTAAAAATCTATAATGCCAATACATATACTCCAAGAGGAGCATTCAGAGAAGCCAAATGCTTTATATATGGTCTCTGGGTCAGAATGAGAGGCAATTCTTACTCCAGAATCCTCCACTGTGGAGGACTCAAAAAAAATTACACCCTGTCTGAAGCTGAAATGTCTACCGAGGAGATTCCAGAGCATTTTTACATTATGAAGAATATCAAATTACAAGAACTAAACCATATTCATCTAAGACTTCTAATGGAAGTCAAATAGAAAAATCACTCACAGCGGGGAACAGCCATTGACTTAAAATCACTGAGTGGTGGGAAGGGACAAAAATGGTACCAAATTTCAGAAGGATACCAGGAGAGATGTAGAGAAATAACTTGTCTGAAAGTCAGACTTGTATAAGAACTGTAGGGAAAAACAAGTTAACAGACATCTTGACAAAAATAATATACTTTGAGAGAGCCTAGCTTTCTTCTCTTACAGGAAATTTCCCCTTACAAATACAAAACTAGTCCCAAAAGGTCACATCTGTGCAGTTAGAGTGAGACAGTTAATAAAAGTTTATATGTATTTCTAAAAGGCTTTCAACAAAGTTCTCCATCAAGGCTTTGCAAGGAACTGAGAAGCTCTGCATGAGAGGGAATGTCGTGGATAAATGAGGGCTTAAGAGAGAGGCAAGAAAATGTGGGGATAAGTGCTGTGCCCTCCTGGAGGAGGGAGGTCACTAATGGCATTCTGCAGGAGTTCTGGGACTGCTCAGCATTGCCAGGCTGGAAAAGGGGCTGAGCTGGCAGGGCTAACTCAACAATGGAAAGGTAACTGGGGGAGGAGGGACAAAAAGCTGTGAAGAGCTGCAGGAGTTTAAGTTAGAGCAGCTAAACACTGCCAGGCAAAACCCAGTGACAAAAACTCCAGAGTGATGGATGTTGGCTAAGCAGAGCAATCCTAATTTCATAGATACGAAAAACAGGCTCTGAGGTGACTGTTTTAATTCAGGGCCAAGACATTGCAGGTGTTACAAATTGTTCCATGAAAACACCAGCTCAGGATCAGGATGAAAGATTATCAGTTTGAATCAGTTTGGCATCTTCTCCTCTTTGTCTACTAAACATGTCATAAAATGCATTATCTTTCTACGATAAATATCTATATTTTATTTCTTTGTTTTGATTTTTTTTAAAGTAATGTACAGAGATATTTCGGGGACTGGCACAAAGTGGAGAGAGAATTTCTGTATATCACAAGGCCTGATAGCAGCCTGATGAAAAAGACACATTATACAGCCACTTCTATTTTCTTTTAGTAACGATCCACCCTGAAGAAAAGCTGGAAAAGAAAGTTATTAAATAAGTAAAAATGCCCTATAAGATTTTAGAAACACCTACACAGTGAGTGGGTAGCTACTTCTGTGAGACTACTATTTACCCTACTTCAAGCTCTTTCCTCAGACATATATTGTATTAAATTAATCTTAGGGAAAATATAACATCCCTGAAGACTCATACTGATCTAAGGCTCTATTTGTCTTTCCAAAGCTCCTCCGTTCATTTCTTTTGGCAAAGATCTTTCTAATATGATTTTGAGATTCAAAATCTCAAAGCCTTGAGGAAGCTGATAGCAGGAAGATTTACAGTTTATAATAAATCTGCTCCTAGATTACATATTGTGTTTTACCATGTCAGCTGCTTCATCAGAAACAAAGGAGAACTGCAATCATTCCACCCCAAACTGATCTTTGTTCTCTTGCTCTCCCAGAATATAACTTTAAAAAATCTCTCTCACTAATCTCACTAATTCACAATGTGAATGTTGAACCTGGACACTGATCATAAAGGGAAAAAAAAATTTAAAAAATAAACATTACTTAACTTATAATTTTAAATTAAGATTGGTTTGGGAATCTTGGTTGGGGATTTTTTTTCTGCCAGGAGTATTCAAAAATTCTTACAAGTATTTCCTCTTCAGTAAGGGGAGTCATGATCAGGAAAAAAAAAAAGCAGAAAGAAATAGGGAAATGCTAAGTAGGATATTCAAATTTCACACAGCCTATTTCTGTTAATACTTTTATTCAAATCTACTGCATGTGTAGTAATGAAGAGATGTATTATAGGCTTACCAATAGGATTCATAAAATCACAGAATAATTCAGGCTGGAAGGGAGCTCTGGAGCTCCTGCAGCTCAGCCAGGGCTAAGCAGATCAGGTTGTCCAGCTGAGTCCTCAGTCTCTCCTAGGCCAGAGATTCCACAGCCCCAGTGACACTTTGTTCCAGCATCTGACCACTCACTCAGTAAAAAAATTCCTATATCTAACCGGAATACCCTTGGTTTTATTGTCTATTCTGTCTCAGCTTTTCCCCTATGCATTTCCTAAAGGTAGGACTCTGTCTCCTCTAGATCTTCCCATCAAGCAGCAGCTGACAGCAATAAAATCACACCTTTATTTTCGGAATGCTGAACCAACTGATTTCCCAGAGTCTCCCAAAGACAGGATAAAGGCACCCACACCCAGTATTAGGTGTCACTCCTTCAGGATGATCCTTAAAAGGGATTTGTGATAGAAGCACAGCTCAGCCCAGCTTGTGAGGAACAGGACAAAGTCAAAATCACAGAAAGAGCTCCCCAAAGTTTCATACCT
The DNA here is from genome assembly GCA_013397955.1 of Grantiella picta. Lineage (NCBI taxonomy): Eukaryota > Metazoa > Chordata > Aves > Passeriformes > Meliphagidae > Grantiella > Grantiella picta. The sequence continues at coordinate 4,075,434 of VZRM01008322.1, forward strand.
GTTTGTTGCTAGGAGCAAACGTTGTGCCTGGAAGATGGGTTGGTAGAACACCCCCCTGAGCTGAAGGAAGCTCTGCTCAGCTGCTCTGGGGATGTTCCAGGTCCTGCATCCCACACCTTCCCTGGCATCCCCATCACCCACCTGCCAGGCACAGCTCCCATAGCACTGCAGTCCCTTTTGTTCAAACCCCACCCAGTGACCACAGCCTGCCCATCACAGCCCACCTGGGGGCTGCAGAACCTTCTGGAAGCTCCCAGAAGCAACTGAAGGCAACAGACTGGTGCTCAGGAAAGGAAACACAGTGAAAACACAGAACCAGGAGCAAATAAGTAAGGAAATGAGCAAGTTCTGATTAGTTATACATGAAAAAAAATTCAATAATTCATCTCTCCAGCATCAGGTGCTGGAACAGGAGCTGAGCGAGACAAGCCCCAAGCAACCCAAGCAAACCTTAGCTCTGCCAAGGATGGTGGGATGGGCCAGATGTTCTCCAGATGCTCCTTCTAACCAAATAAACAATCTGTCTCTGGTCATACCAGCAGGCACAAACAGGGTCATGTTCATTGGCATCCAGACCTGAGCTCAGTGCCCTGAGGGGATGGGATGGCAGGAAACAAGGACCATCAGAGAGGCTGCAGTGGACACAAGCCCAGGGAAGGTACAACTGGACAACACTAAGAAAATGCTAAAGAGGGTACAGTACTTCCTCCTCCATCTCTCTCAGGATCCAACCATTTGTAGCTTCAGCATTTGCTGAGCTGACATCGTTCCTATATTTAATAAAAAACACTGAGGATTTCTCTGAGGATTTGCTGTGTGTCCTCTTGAACCCATTAAGCTCTAAGCCATGACAGCAGCCTGTGGCCAGGAATGCCAGGCATGAACTGCAGCCTTCTGAAAAGCACCTTTTCTGCCACGCTTTGAACTCTTTGCTGGTTTTGTTCTACTTCTCTGATGGGCAAATTAATTCCTCTTCACCTGTCAGACACCACTCATCATTTTCTAATACACTTCTAATCACTCCACTTTTGAGTTTATTGCCACTTTGCCCATGTCATTACAGAGTGATAGCACCCAAAGAATCTGTGGCTGTAGGTCCTGAATTGATTCAGGCTTGGCTGGAGAAACCTGTGCTGCAGCTAAGTGTTCACGAGGAAAGATCCCAGGATTAACTCTCCTGAAAATCCCAAGACAGCTGCTCCTCCTGCAGCCACTCCAGGGCCTGGGTGATGCTGCTTGTTCCTGGAAAATGAGCTGCATTTCCAGGTGTCACTGGCTTTGGGGTCTGGAAGATGTCCTGCTCGTCTGCCTGCTGCTGCTGTGACAGATGTTGAGTAAGATCGAGGACAGCAGCCGCTCATGTGGGACCTGGCATATGAGAGCTCTCAGAATTAAAAATAGCTGCCCACCTCTGTCCTGGGAGATTTGGCAGGGAAGAAATGAGGGAGGACAGAGTAATGTCACCCTAATGATTCGTGCCATGTTGTACAGCTGGGCCAATTATATTTTATGACTGACTGATAAGACAGGGAAGTGAGATATTTCCCCCGACATTGACAACGCTTTGTGTTCTCTGTATTGTACTTAAACCATTTTTCACAAATTATTTTTGTTAGGTTTTGAATTCCTCCCAAATGACCCAATCAGGATACACCAAACTCATCCTGGAAAGGAGTTCTCTGCCAGACAGCCATTCTTTCATCCAGACAGAGCTGCCAAATTCAGCCTAACCAGAGATTAGATCAGCGCTCGCCAGACACTGAGCTCAAAATTAAAGCACACCAAGAGAGCATAGCACTGTAAAACAACTGTAATTATTTGTCCAGAGGTGTTCTTGTGTGAAAAATACACTACAAATAAAGAAATTGCCTGGTTTCATATTCAGCCTCAATATTCTGAAAGGATAAAGGTGGTAGGAAGAAGACTAAGAGCAGGGCAAGCCATACTCAAACTGCTGAAGACAGGAAGAAAGGTTTTTAATCTTCAAAGTAATTATTAATTTTACTAACTCATAGTAAATACATTTTCTTTTTGATGGTAGTGAGAGATATATTAAATAAAATATATAAAATAAATTAAGAAAATACATCTTTTCACTGATGTAAGAGAAACCTTATTCACTTCGTACGTGATTCAAGGTCCACTGAAGGCTGAGGAAAATCTTTTGGTCAACTCCACTGGATTTTGGTTCTGATAACTCAGGTCCTGAAAATTCCAACCCCCCAGCAAAATGTAAGACTAAGGATTCAAGATTTAAACGGGATAATCTATATTTCACTCCAAGTTACACTCAGAAAATAATCTGGATAAAGAATGTTCCTAACCTTTTATATGCAGCATTCTGCCAACTCAATCATTCATCTCCCTGCCACGTTTGAAACAAGGAAATGTTTTGTCAGACAGCTCTCAAACAGAAACAGGGCTTTTATCACAGGCTTGAAATGGAAAGTGATACTGCTGTTAAAATCTACTCTTGCTAACATAAATCTCCTGACATTATTGAGGTTGCCCTTCCAGTGCATTCCAGCATGTTTTACTAGATTTATGATGAATACATGTAGATGGAAAAACAAATGAGGTTGAATAGAAGATGTGACAAATACATTCTCTCTGCCTCTGCTTTGACCTGCTCACTCTATATAGAAAAAGAGATTGTCTGCATGTCTGTAAATATATAGAGTATATCACTTACATAGTATAGAGAATAAACAATTTGTAAAGAAATATGTGTAGGCATGTAAACGATCAAATTGAGTAGAAAAATATATTAATACTTAAGTGACTCTTTCTTACATTTCAATTAAAGCTGAGAGAAAGAGCTCAGTGTGTACTTAATGTTCCTAGATTAATGCTAAATTCTGAATGAAATTGGCATATTCTCCAGGCAGAAGTTGCTTTTCTTCAAGATTATTGCAGATTTTTGCAATGTTTTTGAATCACAACCAGATAAAATATCTTTTTTCCAGAGACACAGCACATAAAGCTAATGGGAATATTGGTATTTGGAGACATTTTGTTCCTTCAGGATGGAACAAAAGGGGGTTGTAAATCCCATTGCTCCAGATTGTGGCTTTTCTCTGAGGAAAATACTATCTTAGATGAAAAAATTCTCTTGCTTTTTACTCTTTTTGTCACAAAATACAAAGCACATTTGGTTTCAACAGATGGCCAGTGAATTCCGTGGAAAAAACCTCATTGATTTCAACAGGAATTGGATCAGGTTTGAGGTCTCACACTTGCTACTTGATTTGAGCATTAATTTGGAATCTCTGGTAATAGGATCATGGGTCCAGGAACGCCTGCCAAATCTCGAATTCCCAAATGGAAGCTGCAATTTCAAATCCTGTTCAGAGGTGTAGTACTTCCAGGTTGTTGATGTCATTTAAATTAAATATAGCTGCGTGATTCATTGAGCAGCACACAGGTTACATTGATATTAGGATACAGAAAATCAGCACTGATTCCAGGCTCACATAAAGGCTGTTCCAGATGATTCCAGCAGCTCTCCAGCCCCAATAAATGGGGACAGGCACTGTGTCTGAAGCAAAATACTGCTGGTTTGTAGTTTTTGAGGTGTAATGTGTTTGTCCTCTTGAAGATGTCTTTTTCTCCTCCTATCTGTCTTCTCCCTGAGAAAATACTGTTCATAGTGAAATACTGGAAAATCAGGAATATACTGAATGGGCAAGCTGAAAGTGAGAAGGGAGACTTGATTATCTCAAGGATTTGAGAGTGGATCACAGAACCAGCTATCTCTACTCTCCTAGACTGGTTTGTTGCTTTACTATTTTGCAATGGGTTTCATTGCTTTTTACCAATCTGGCATTCCTAATTGTTCCTGGGCAGGTCTGTTTGAATCCAGGAGAATCGATTCAAGAAAAACATCTAAAGGAAATGACAACCTGAACTTGGAATGACCCAGAACTTGGAAGCCTTCTATTTGTAAGGAAGGACAAGATTTTGCAGATGCATTGAGAAATGTGGCACAGCTTTTTTTTTTTTTTTTCCCAAAGAAAACTTCTGGGGAATGCAAATATCTCTTAGGGATATGGCATAAACACCACACTGTGCAAAACAGGGTGCTGTAGTGAAAAATTCCTGAAGCGCTGCCAGAAAATTCATTGACATGAATGGATTGGAATAGGGAGGAAACAAATTCTGGCTGCGGGAGCTGTTTTTAATTAATTGCCTAAGATCTCATTCCTGTCTTGCCCTTGATGCTGTCACTCACTGGCTGGCAATGCTGCCAGCTCAGCAGTGCTCCCTTTCTCCCAACAAGTGGTGGCATTTTCCCTGTTCTTTGCACAGCTGTTCATCGAGTGCCAACCTGCAGCTCCCCAGAGCTGAGACACCATTCTGCTGCTTGGAACAGAGTCCTACCTGCTGCATTTGGAACACGCAACACCTGCCCAACAACTGTTGTCAACAACATAAACATCACTTTAGGCAATGCTCAAAGCTAACAAAAAACAGAATCCTGCCCTGGACCGTTTTGCCTTTGCTAGGTGGGCAAAATATTTACACTGATTAAAAAGAAGAATAAAAATCCCATTTGCTGTAATGAAAATGGAATAGTTAATATGACTGGGAATTCTTTTTGTTATGTTGCGAATATTCTACTCACAATATTCAATTTGAGTACAAGTTGCACTATTTGAGGTTCTTTGAATAATTCAGAGGCATTCATTTACTCTTGATTAGCAGATCAGGTTCTTCAAAAGGTAAGTATTTATTTTATTTTATGACATGTAGCATTAATAATGTATTACCTTCCTCACAAGCTGCTTTTAAAGAAAGCAATGAAAATTTGCAAGGAGACAAGAGTTCTGAATAGATATTAAAGAACCACGGAGTCACTTAAGCTGTCATTTTGGAAATAGTCTGTTACAACTGCTATTTCTCAGGGAGGAAAAATGCAATCTCGATAATGCAGAAGAGTGAATAACCTGGGCTGAACAGATGATGCAATGACAGAGAATTACAGCACTGCTTTCTGTGCAATAAATGATAGCGAGGCACTCATATTCTCTGCCTTCTCTGTGATGAGTACCTCTTTGGAAAAAATCTTGAACTCTTCTTATGCAGTAGTACAAGGATTATCAAATACTGCTTGAAAATTGCAGTGGAAAAAGGCCAAATCAAATTACTGGGACAAGTAGTAATGTTAGTTATTGCAAATGAAAAATAAATCGCATCGGCAAAGTCTGAGGACTTTAAAGCTTACATTGGAAGGAGAGGATAAGTTTTTTAAAACATTTGCTTATGCAGAAACTCTTCTGAAGAGGAGCCATTTCTGCAGCTATGTTAAAGCAGAAATGTTAAAGTGGCTCCCGGGAGACACAATTGATCTCAGTGAGCTGTGAGTGCAGTAATTGTCCAGATATCCTTGTCAGACTGCCCAGGCCCATGAGAAGTGCCCAACCCAGCCTGACCAGAGGTGTGTCCAGCCCTGGGGTGTGACTCTGCTGGGCACAGCTGGACATGGGAACTTTGTCTTCTGCTTCCATCACCTCCAGCCCCTCCAGCAGGCACAGCTCTGTGTTGGTGAGGCTGTCTGTGCCCCTGACCCCTCCCAGGGTCTGCTGGCCTTGACTTTGTCCAGCCCCTGGCTGGCCCTGCTGTGGTGTCCCCACACACCCTCCTGGGACAGCTATGGAGAGAAGCTAATTGCCACCAATTAAAATGTTGTTATTCCTCGTGAGCAAAACTTCACTTGTTCTTCGTGTTTTTGGAAATGGGATTTTCATTCAATATGAAGCTGTAACAAGGGCAAGGTTGAAATTAGTAATAGCAGAATAACATTTGGATCTCTGTAAGGGTAGAGTTTTTTACAGAGTCCAAAGGGGAACATCTGGCAGTGTAACTTGACTGTAAAGGTTATCACGTTAATATAAATTTTAATGCTAATTTCATTCCACTATAGAATTCAACTCCTAAAACTCCATGATAGCTTTAGAAACCAGGATGTGCTTTGTTGACAGTTTCCCTACTTACTGCATTTCCTTAAGCATTCGGCTTAACTGGTTTCTCTTAATTTCACTTGTTGATAATTATATTAAAATTAGAAAGGCTCAATTACTTTTGCTATCTTAATTTCTAGCATCGCATTTAAATTACTCTAGAATGCAAGCTCCCTTAAATAGAAATTGAGAGGTACATCTGTTTCCATTTTTGCTAAAATCGTTTTATTTGTGGCTGAAATTGTGGTAGTTGCATGGAAAGACCAGGAAGGAACAAACTGCCACAGTATTCAAAGGTATTACCCAGACCTTATGATACTCTCCATCCTTTTTTACCTCTGCTGCTTAAGGACAGAAGTGTGAGATGTAACACTGGTTTGTACAAATCACCTTTGGCAGTGTTATTTCAATACACATAATTTTTCATAGTAATACACTACTATAAATTAACACATTTCAGGAGTAAAATGCAATTTTACTACACCATCTACTCTAATAAACACACAGTTTTCATTTATTTTTAAATTTAAATAAGCAAAGTTAAAATAACCTTGATTAATTCAGCTCTTTTATCAAGCAGTATAGTTAAAAACTAATGTAAAACTTCTTAGACTTATGCTGAACAGCTAAAGCCTCTCTAGAGGGTCAGCATTCAACTGATCACTTAATTTTAAACCCCTTATGGTAACTGAAAGTTGTGGAATCAATAGTCACAAACTCAGCCTGTTTAAATTAGTGCTCATAAACTGAGCAAAAATGGGCACATTCCTGTGCAGAATAATCTGTGAGCCCTCTAGTTATTACAGCTGCCACAGAGAAAATGCTCCACTTAAGAAAATGCAAAATCAAGTTATAACGTCTGCGTGAAATACAATATGAATATGTAACTCTACCAAGTGCCTGCACTTCAAGGTAAGAATTGTAATGTAGCTGTATAAAAGAATAATTTTCCTACTCTGGATATGAACCTTCTGCACTGAAATCACAAGTAGAAATTCTTTGAATTCATATCTGTTCTTATAATATTTTCATGTCACACTTGGTTTGTGAAGGTAACTATGAGCAACTAAAGATTTGGGAAAAAATTCTTCAAAAGGTGAATAACTCACAGTAAGAAAATTTTTGAGCAGTTAAAGAGGTTTATGATACAAAGACTAAAGTTGAGGGGAAATGATTTAGAGATATAAAAAAAACCAGAGTGCGCATTGACTTTACAGTGCATATTTATGCCCAGCTGAACTGAGAACCAGGTAAATGTAACTGACATTATTATTCCTTCACACCAACACCCACACTTTTACTGCCTGTGCACATTTCCCATCTTAAACTTATATCTCAGTCATTTATCCTTGAAGAACTGACTTGGAGAACATTATCACAGATGCTTTTCAGTCAGACTAAAATCCTCATTTCATCTGCCACAAACTCCCTACCACTGCTATTACTACAGCTGCTGTTACATTAATTAACTTTTCACCAACTACAGCCATTAATGACCTTACAGAATTGGTGTTTCTGGCAACCTCATCAGTTGAGAGCTTTTCTGGGAAGAGAAAGTTGCCAAATCTGGCAAGAAGTCCTAATTTTAGTGGCACATGCTGCAGCATGTGAGACAGATACGCTGGCTTTTGGCAGCTCATTCCTGACCATGTGGAGAACGTGCAGTGTTGACACAGTCCAGCAAGTAATGAATTAATAATTAGTAAAAAATTGTTAAAACGAATGGTGCAGACTTTGTCCAAGTAAACTTGGGAAACTCCAGTGGGAAGGAGTTTGAGATGTGCACAGAAGGAGCTGCTAAATATTGAAATAATTTAATGGAAAACTAGATTTTAGTACTTCCCCTGTCAAAAATGACACTGTCAGGGCTGTGCTCCTGCGCAATGTGGATGATGGCATTCCAAGAGATTCCCAGTAAAGGAGACTTGGTGGCACCAGCTGGGTCAGTCCAACATGAGCTCACTGAAGGGCTTTCTCTGCAGGTCACCTCTCTCCAGGGGACACACAATGCTGTGGGAAAGCTATTTCATTGGGATAACACTTTTCCTGCTTTCTTGCAGCCACAGGTTGCTCAAATTTAAGCAGTCAGCAAACAAATAAACTCATAAAAATATATTGTCCCACTTCAGAGGAGTTTTCTTTTTTTCATGAAGAGACAAGACCGTTTACCAATTTCTCTACATTATGACAATACTTGGAAACTTTATTTTCCCTCTTGATGTTTCCCCTGCACAAAGAGGAAGATCATTTAATGGTTTTGTTTGGTTCCTCCATGGTACAGGTGCACATGCCTGAGCACAGCTGGCTTTCCAAAAGCCTTGCACAGAGCAGAGAGTGATGTGCCAGCACAGCACTGAGCAAGGGGCTGAGGAAAGGGGAGACCCAGCAACTGCACTCGGTTTCTGAAATAGATTCTGCTTCACACCACGGGAGCACACTTCTCTGCTCAGCTGGCTCTGGTGCTAGTTAAGCAAAACTCGTCACAGAAAACAAAAAATATTTGCCAATTTGGCTTTAGCACAAATCCTATTCTTTGTTCTTTCACACACATCAAATGTCAGCCTCTCACAGCCGGTGACAGGAACCTGGCAGGAGCACAAAACACAACCAGGTGCATCCTGGCAGGCAAACCATCCTGAGAGGGAAGGTCATGCTCGGTGGGGAGAGGGGTTGGGCTTCTCCTGTTTGATATTCACTCATCACACCTCTTTTCATGCTTAGAATAGAAACCTTTATGCAAATACTGTGTTTGGAGTCATTTGGTTTTAGCCATCTGAAAGGCAGACATGTCATCTAAAATTCCCAGCTTCCCTCTATCCTCAGCTGGACACGTGCAGATTCTGAAAGTTTGAAAGTGAAGGAATCACTCCTGCAGGTTGCTTTTCCCCCATCCCCAGCTTAGAGATGCTTTATACAATGAATTTTAACAAAAAAGCTGCCTACAATGACGGGTGACATAGCTGTCCATGGCTATTGCGTCTAATTAGAAGTACACAGAAAGATTTTTTTTTCTCCCAATATGTAACAGGTAAATGTGTATATATTTATGTGTTTGTTTGTGTTCAGCCTACTGGGTAGATTTACTTACATTGTAATTAGATTCAGGTTCTCACATCAGATGTTCTAAAAAGAGTAAACATTAAGATTCCAGAATTTGCATTACATCTCCTACATCCAATGAATCATTTATATGCAAATTTACTCAAATTTTACAGCATAAATCTTCAATATTAGTGTTTTTGTAGTCATTTCTTTGAATTTTAGTAGCATATTTTGAAGGAATTTCAGACAAGCACTGCCAAAACAGTAATAGGCTTCAATAACTGCCTTTTGTAGACTGAAGTGACAGCTTTGAGTTTGGAAAATTCTATCTTTTCTTTAATATTCAGTAGTTCCACACTGACAGGAAACACATTTTTGACTCAATAGGCTGAAATCTGATAAAAAGCATTTAAAAATCCAAGTAGATTGATTGTGTGCAATCATTGCAGGAGAGTGACTCCAGCAAACAAAAAAGCTCAATCTTACCATGCCTCAGTGTGAAAATGTTGCTTTATACAGATGGAGCTGTGCAGCACATTCTTTGCAGCGCACAAGCTGCAAATATGACCCTTTAGATTATTTCTTCCTGCATTTAAAACGCTTGTTTAGAATTTCAGAGACTTGTTTCCTTTGCCAATTTCCCCAGCATCATTTTTGTGAGGCAGTCAGCTCAGACAGGCTAATCTTTTCAGATGTCAGCGCCTTGCATTACATTTCCTTCATTCCCAGGCAGGCACAGTGCTAAATGTCTCTGCTGCAATTAAAACAAACAAACATCAACTTGGATCTGCCAAGGCAGGAAGCTCTGACTCCGTGCACGCCTCCAGAAGGTGATGAATATTTTTAGATTATGTACAGTAATTAGTGTGATACCCAACGGTGACATTTGTCTCTCATACAGAGATGAACTTTGAAAACAATGATAATTAAATTTGGAGGGTCTATGTTGGTATGTAGATTGATTATATGTCTTTCTCTTTTCACTGGATTTCAGTTTTTAAACCATTCTGCTCCATTTTGGTCTCCCCAGTTAGAATCCCATGAAAGCATTTGCTTTTGCACAGCAACAGCAAAAGTCCCTTTATATTTTCTAGAAATGAGCCTGCAAGTTTTCCTGGGGAAAGAGCCTTTTCAAATAGGCCTCAAAGTATTCCAAGTATGTCTCCTTTGTCATTACAGACCTTGATTGTATTGATTTTAACAGATATTTCTATGCAAACTAAAACATTTTACATATCTATAAAATGCTAGTGAATAAAATTAGCATTGCACTGCAGGTCTGCAGACAGCCCAGTGTATCTCAGTGTATCTATTAGCTGGGCAAGTTGCTCATTTCTCCTGCTTGCCTGGGTCTTTAGTTTTTTTCCAAAAGTATTCACCTTTCTCTCTACCTACTCACCCCTCTTATAATCACTTCATTTTTCAGACTGACTTTAGCTTCCCTCTGTACACAGAAGCTTGATCTACACAGCAGAGAAGAAAAACGCCACATTCTTTATAGAACAGCTGACATTTGGGAAGTCTAGACAAGCTTTTGGGCACAGTCTTTTACCATTTCTGGTAACTAAACCACAACTCAAGCTAAGCACAGGTTAATAGCAATTTCTCTGAGTTTAATCTCATTATGTTAATCAACTTTTTTACTACATGCCTGACAGCTGCAGTGGCAAGGAATAACTGAATTTCAGCGCCTTACAAAATGTCCTTTTTTCTTAGCACATCCTACTCATCTGCTCTAGAACACATCACAGCTGGTGGCTTCCAGCTATGGGTTAAAATCTAGTACAGAGCTCCCAGGTACCTCATTCATCTGTCTCCTAGATGGATTTACTCAGTAACTTTCTTTTCTATAAGCACAGACTTCTTAATCCTAGTGGAGAAAAAGAGTGAGAAGAGGTAGCATCAATTCCAGAGTGAAAAGCAGAATGCATGCACCTACGGATTTTAGTCTCTGCTTTGAATTAAATATGAAGACATAACTTTCACATCATGAACACATCTACTGTTAGAGTTTAAGCTTTAAGCATTAAATTAGCACCAATAAAAGATATCTAGACCATTAAAATAATAAAAATAAATGTGAAAATATATGATTAGTCTCACTGTAGTTATCAGACAGGCTATATTTTCCTACTGGAATGTGAATGCAAGGACCAGGACACAAAGAATACATCCTGGAGAAATACTTATGTGCAGGTAGAGTCCACAAGTACCTTCTTAAAATGAGACTTTTGTGACCGTTCAAGGGAGGAGAGCTGTCTTCTGTTTGCTGTAGAAAGCACCTTGTTGCTCACCTCCTCTTCTACTCGATTCCTGGCACTTCTCAGGAGGAGCAGCCTCAGTGCTGCTCCAACCACAGCTCAGCCTAAGGCCACACCTGGGAAAGCCTGAGGAAAAGGCAGGAATGCTAAAACATCATATGGGCAGCATAACTCCAAAGGTGTAACTGCTGGTAAACAGCTGTTCTTTGTTAAACAAATCCATGTGCATGTTTTAGTGAGCCTTTACCTCACCCCAGCTTACCAAGCAGGGCGTGGAGTTCATCCCACAGGCAAGAGAAGTTTTTCGAACACTGCACCAGCAAGGGCTGCAGTGCTTTGGTGAAAATACCGCACTTTGCAGGGCTGCTAGCAAATCCCTGGGATTCAGGGATTCCCAGGTGCTCCCTGTGTCTGCAGGGAGGACAGCAAAACCGTGAGTCCCACGGAGCAGAACTCCTGCCATTCCCCTGCAGCTCTGCACGGGGACACCGCTGACACAATTATGCTTTTCTTCAGGTACTACACACTGATCTCTCTGAAATCCCTCAGTTTCCTCCTGAGGCACCCTGCAAAATATTGTGAACTCCATCCAAACAAGGGAAACCCTTCAACTCCATAAGTTTTCCTCCACTTTCTTAATTTGGAGGCTGAATATATTATCTAGCATAGCGACTGTTGTGTCAGCAGTAATTGGCAGTAACAGAATATACTTGTGCAGGGTTTTGGTGCCAAAATAAATAATATTTTCCTGCTTGAAAGTGTCCTGCAGACAAGAAAGCTACACTTGCAAAGCCATAACTGCATCAAAGAAGATATTACTGCCTTAGTGTCAGGCCAACTAGAGTTGCTCTTTAAATATGGACTAAAGTAAGATAGAAAAATGCATAAAATGTTGTTTCATTAGTTCCTCTTTTGATGGTTATTTCTTTATATCACATTCATGGTGAGAGGATAATCCCTTTAGCTCAACAACAACTCATTAACCATGTTCTCTCAATTAGAATTAGCTTATTTTCTAACAAAGCAAATACCATAAACACTCCTGCCTCCAGCTCATAATGATTTTCTATAAGTAAATGTATCAGAGGCATAGTGCAAGGAGAGAGCTTGGTACAAGGAGAAATGACACAGAAATGGAAGATATTTCTGATCATATAAAGCTCAATTGCTGTACATATTGTGCGTAAATATTTTTACTGCTTACCAAAAGCCTGCTACTCAGTTGCATGAAGCAACTGCAAATAAAGTTAAATTTTCTTGACTTTCTGAGTTTGGGGCTTCACAGTAAAAGGAAATTTGGAAAGCTGAAAATGAGCAAAATGCGTAGCTGGGGCAATACTTTTAAACAAGTTATGTTTCAGAAACACAAAGAAAACAGTGCAAAGGAGAAAACTGCTTTCGTGGATCTAGTTTATTAATAAGCATTGTAATTAACAAGACAACATGCTGTACAGAAACCTGAAATAGAACTACTGCAAATTTACTGGACTTCAAATGCTGCTGGACTGTAGTATATGATGTCCAGCTGCATTCTTTGTAGAGTGTGGTTAGGGCTGTTTCAATACACAGACATACACTGCTCACTCTCAGATCCTGTAGTATGCCATAGAGCAGGGAGATTTCCCAGAAATACAAACTCAAATATTTACAAGAAATCGTCAATCTCTTTCTTCACTAGGGATAACATAAGTTATACACAATTTTCCTATGTATACCAAATAAAATCTTTGCCTTCAACTTTACTTTGTGTCTGCACAAACCAATTCCTTCTCGTTTATTTACCCAGCTAAATAAGGGTAGTAAACTGCAGTGTGATCATTTAATTGCTCATCATCGATTAAGGGTCGATATTAAACCTGCAAAAGGAAAATATGAGAAATCAAATAAAGCCAAGCGTGAGTTTTCCGACTTTAAACCCTCAGACTTGGTCAGCTTGACTCGAACAACCTTCAGCTAATCAAGCATTACCCATGGAGCTATTTAGGTCTCCGCCTGTGGCTCGACCATGCTGGAAGGAGTGGAACAGTGGAATTGGGGCCGATGGAGTCCCACAGTGGATTTCAGCTTGCTCAGGATACAGCAGAGGTTTTCTCTCCCAAAACCCCCAGGAGATTCAGCCATGGCTGCAGAGGGATTGCTCTCCCCAGCCCTGGCTGGGCTCAGCACCAAGAAGTGATGTGCTAACATCCCTGAGCCCTCAGGTCCTATTAGCACGGGCTCATTGCCATGCTAATTAGCTAAATGACCTGCATCCGGCCAGCTCCCGCCCGGGAGAGCAGGTGCTCTGCAGGCTCTGTCTGGCCAGGCAGACATGGCTAATTATTCTTTGGAATTAAGTTACACTTTGGAACGCAGCACATCTCGGGAAAACAAAAAACAGCGTATCTTCAAACACTTCGACTCAGCTCTTCCTTTCAACCGATTTTTGTTCGTTTGTTTTTTATTTAGCATTGACTGCTCTACAATGTGGAAATAATGTTTTTTGCCAGCACTACCCCTAACTTTGATGCAACAGGAGTGCAACAAGCATGTGTTGAGTTTGGAGGGGGAAATAATCTAGACTAGACTGTGTGACACATCACTTTGAAGGCAAAGGTTTTCCTTTATTGTTACACCGTATGAAACAAATCTAATCATGTAACTAGCATTTTACTGTATATTGTATATAGAATTGTTTTCTCCACAAATTCACACAAGTAAGATAAAATAAGTTAAATGACTAAAAAAAAAAATTACACAAAAATATACAGTCTATGTACTAGATAAATTATTTATATATATGGCAAGATGTGTAACGAGTCTCTAGTAACATTATTCCTCTGGATACTGACACGATACTCAGAAAAATGTTGCCTCAAACATGCATTTTTATATATTAGGGATATAATATATAAAAATGAGGGAACAGTTTATCTCTTGATACAGTGTGTATTTACAATTAACTGGTCTGTGCCTTGTTGACTGAATTTTAGAATATCAAACACTTTCATGGATGTAACATTTAATACATATAATCAGATTCATCTTCACAATGCTTTTTGAAGTAATTATTTTATTGTTGCTTGGTTTGGATGTTTTGTTGGGTTTTCGTTTGCAAAGGGAAGGGGGATGGTTAAGTGCTTCTCTACCTTAGGGAAAAAACTAAAGTAACCCCTAAACACTTAAGTGAAGTTTGTTGAGTTTTTTTTTCCACCAATGAAGAAAACCCACAAATTCTAGGTCCTTCACCCTAAAATTACAGAAATTAATTCTTTGCCAGGAAAATTCAGTTACAATTTCCATCCCCAAAAGAACTGTTGTAGGCAAAAAAAAAAATGGAGAGTTTTCCAATGGAGCTGCCAATTCCATAAATATTTGGTACAGCAGAGCTCTGCAATGAAAACTAAAGACCTCTGCTTACAATAGGAAGCATTACTGTCAGCATTATTCTCAATTTGCACAATTAGTATGTTTGGTAAATCTGTGTAAACTACAGATAAGCTTTTTTTTTTTTGCATATCCCTGAAAAGAACTGCTGAATTTTCTCCTCATGATAACTCCAAAGCAAACAACAAAGGGCTTTGTATACATTAGGTATGAATTAATTTGTCAATTTTTAATTGTCGCCGAGTTGGAAATGAGATGTGTCAGCTATTGTGTGTCAGTACCCAAAGGAATATGATTTTTTTCCAGGATTTACATGCAACTGGAAGCCAGTGTGCCACATCTTTTCTAAACGTTATTGAAAACTACTTAAAAAAAAAAAAAAGAAGGCAAAAGAAGTACATCATTAGATAATCTGATGTCCGTTAATTAAACCCTATCAGTAGGTTAAAAGTGAAGCTTTTTTTAAATTTTTATTTTGCACATAAAATCTAAATGTGGTTTGAATAGATTTACAGTGGGGACAGCAATATATAAAGCTACTTATACCTGCTGGGCACATAAGAGAAGCTCTTTTAGCATTCATTGGAAACCCTCAACAACTTGAACTTCTGTAAATTTTACAAGCAGCTAATATTACAGCATTTTTACACACTTTTTTTTATAAATTACAGATTTAAGTTACATTATGAAGCCTATATAGAGTTCTACCCATAGGAAATATTCACACACAGTTTTTCCCCTCCATACAACTTCGATTGTCTCACTTCATGTAGCAATAGAACAAAAAAAGTTATGCATTTTCTTAAAGGAAAAAATTCGTGGTATGTACATACTGCAAATGATGAAATGGCTAAAGACCAACAAAGTACTAGAAGGAAATACTAGAAGGAAAATCTTTTTTTTCATCTAAGGAAGGAATGTCCTTTTCATTCACTGTGGAATTTACCAAGAAAATATATTCTCCAGTACAGAGAACACCGAAAGAAGTCCTTCCTCTTTAAAGAGAATCACCTTGAGACTTTCTCAAATAATATGATTAGGGTGTGTTTATATTTATCCAACTTTCATTACCTAGATCCTTCTCTCCTTGCTGAGCACTATCAGTCACTCTCTAACAACTAATCCACAATGACAAGTACTTCTTAATCTAATAGGTTTGTGATGAAATAACTAATATTATAGTTAAACTTTTACTGAATACTTACAATAGGTAAATATAGCTGTAAAAAAAGCCGTACACATCACTATAATATTCTTTTAAACACTGGTAGCTTGCAGCCACGAACATCACATCAGCCAAAAAAACTACCCCACTTCCTACTGTTTTCAGCAGTGCCCATGGAATTTTCAACTAACAGGAACAGTAGCCAAAGCAAGCCCTGCAAGACGAAAAGAAATAGGGGGAAAAAAGAGAGAAATAGAAAAGAAATAGGGGGAAAAAAGAGAGAAATAGACTTATGGCTTGAAAAATATAGCAAGTATAATATTGTTCCTTGAATTATTATAGAAAGGAAAATCTTGGAAATTAAAAAAATAAAGTTGCTTATTGTTTTTTTCCAGTTTTGATCTTACATATCCTCTCACTGTCATGTTTTTTATTTCACACAGAAAAGCCTAGTTGAGAGCTTTCTATTTCATCTGTTGCATTCTTTTGGAGAATAAATACCTGTACATTGAGCCAATAAAAATGAAAATAAAAATCAGTTGTCGCATCCATTTTCCTTCTTGATTATATAAGGTGGGAAGATATACCATCCTTCTTAAGAATTACATTTCAGGATCTCATTAATTCTGTTATGTCAAGTAATCAAATGAGAAATTGCTCACTTGATCTCTAATGCTAAGCAAATGGAAGATGAAATCTATGAATATGCTATAAATTATAACAACAAAGAAAAATTTCAGTAAGCTATTTTTAGACTGCAATATTCCCCAAACTGTACTAAGAAATTGCCTTTAAATGGAGAAAGAACTGCTGGCAGATATTTGCACTACATGGCCCATGTAAGAAAATGAACGGGATTTCGTTTTTCTTTTGATTGTTTCTGGGTTGTGGGTTCTCAAAGCTTGGTAAAAGCTTTCTGGCTTTTACCAAGAACTACAGTAAACACCTTTTAACCAAGGTTTTAACCAGGTACCAAGGATTCGGATTTTCTGCTGCAGATTCGGGATTCTATATACACAAATATTCACAAGCCCAACGGGTTTGTTGCGCCCGAGGAGCAGCGCTAGGCCGTGACTATACACAGTCCCGCTTAAAGCCTGAAAGGAGGGATTTGTCACATTGTAATTTACAGCTGGTGCTCGTGGACAAACGTGGCGCTGCTCCCGGAGCCCGGCGCCTGGCGGGCCGCGGCGAAGTTGGCCAGAGGGATGACCTTGACGGGGTCATCGCCGGCGCAATGTCTCTCGCAGGTGTTGTAGAACTGAGGCCGTGGCCCTCCCTGGCCCTTGTCACTGTCGTCCTTGGGAAGGGCCCTGCCCAGCGTGTGGCGTCCCTCGGCCCTGGCGCCGCGGCCCCAGCCTGGCTGGAAGCCGAAGGACGGCAGGGAGGCGTTGGGCTGCTGGTACTGCACCAGCGCCGGCGGCATCCAGCACGTGTCGGAGTGGCCGAGGATCAGGCATTCCTGCGTGCAGTTTTCTGAGGCTTCCGCCAGCGCCTTCTGCAGGTTCACTTCGATGGCTGAGGATGGAAAAAGACAAGATATCGTCAGAGGTGTGAGGAAAGATGCACAGAGGGAATCAAGCAAAGCAATCCCCACCCTATGATGGCCACAGTTTGGGGGAAAAAGATCTCCAGGTTTAGAGCCTCAGTGAATGTTCGGATTTGAGGCCCACAGTGCTGTCACAGTTCATGCTTAATGAATAGTTGATACTATCACCAAGCTCTATAACCAGCCCTTATACACTCGATTTCCTAGAATCATACAACTGCTCAGGTTGGAAAACTGTGAGTTAAACCCTTAACCCAGCACCATCCTGGTCACCACCAAACACTATCTCCACGTGCCACAGCCAGAAACCTTCTGAACTCTTCCAGGGATGGTGACACCACCACTGCCCTGAGCAGCCTGTCCCAATGCTTGATGAACCCTTCAGAGAAGAAATCTTTTCCCAATGTCCACTCTAAATCTCCTCTGGCACAACTTGACCATGTCCTCCAGACCAGTCACTTACCTAAAATAATATTTTCACTTTTTGAAATTGCCATTTCTGTAACAAAGCTAAAAACTTTATAATAACTTAATACCATTACTCTAGATGTTTGCATAGAATTACTTGAAAATTATAAATTAAAAAAAATATTAAATTTATAATTTTTAAAAATTATAATTTTTAAAAATTATCAATTATTTATAAAAGTTATAATTTTAAAAAAATTTTCTCCTAAAACTGGATTTTTTTTATTGTTTGGCTTTGCTTAAGGCAAAAAAACCCCTAATTTCGGCACTAGCCAAAGATGGTACACTGGCTTCAAAAATGCACTCAACTATAGGAATGAAAAAGCCTAACAGCTATTTTAAAGAGAATTGATTTCTCCATGCATTCAGGACTGCAAACCTTGAAAAATCAAAGGGTAATAGCAAAAGAAGATGCAACCTCTATAGTTTGCTAGTAATCAAACCAGATTTCTTCAGAAGATGCAAGGTTTGTGCCCTCAAAAAAGGATTATAGAAATTTTAATTTGTTCAAAGGCAAAGTAAGCAACTAAATCTGAAAGAAGTTAATTTGTAAAAAATAAATATTCTTGATCTGCTTCATTTAAATTGTGGCTTTACCACGTTATTTATATTAAGAACTGATGGAATTAAATTTCTACAAATGAGTCCTTGAAATTGTTTTAATATTACAGGTACTAATTTTATATTTTTTTGCTGTGTACATGGTTAAATACAACAGAAGTGCAGAAGAAGATCTGATTGGACATTCCACTGTGTTTTCATCACAAAACTTTCCAATGAAAGATACATACATGTTTTTAATATCTGTCTTAATGAAAATAGCATTTAAAATTGGATTCTGGCTCATAAGCACTGAAGAAGGAATGCTACTAAAATTACTGATAGCAATGAGAGTGCCGAGCAGGAGCCTCCCACCCTCTGAGCTTTACGTTTAAACAGATGCTGCATTTCTGTTTTAACAAATACTTTGCATGTTGAAATCTGTGTAAAGCTGCAGAGCACAAACACTTATTTCCATGTTACATCTCAATACAAAGTAATTAAGTTTTTCCTTCAGGCATTGAAATACATAATGTTGTTGTCCAAAACACAGGATACTTTTTTTTTTTTAAATCCACCATGTTTAGGAAGACAACTGGTCGCTTGTTATATCATGAATGTTCTATTCTCGATTATTTCTCCTTAAGAATGCTGTATGTCCCAGTTAGAGAAGTGATTGTTTATAAATGTTATTTTGGCGTATTACTGGCATTTCAACATGTCCTCAGTCATTTTGCCTGAGTATTTCTCAGTGTAATCCTGACAAAGCTTTGGCACCTTGCTGTTGAAATACTAATCCAGTTTTGATGGGCAGTAGGAGACATAAGTATGGAAATAATTCACTGGAGGCAATAGTTACTGAAAAAAGAAGTTTCCACTGGTAGATTAGTCTAATCTTTCTGTGTCCTACTATCTGCTATTATAGACATAAATTTAAGAATATACAAGTCTTTTAAGCTCTTTAATTATCCAGGTTTGCTTCTATTCTGATGAAAGCAATTCACTGAAATCAGCTACAACCTAGACAGAGTGTTGAATTATCCCCATTTTACAGTGAAACTGATATCTTTTGAATTTATTAAAAAAACTCCTTAAAATTAATTCAGTTAAACTGTAAAACACATATTTATTTGCAAATAATACTTATTTGTTTTGAGATCTTCGTAGCAATACTTCTGTACCATTTCTCTCAAGCTACAGTAAGAGAGTGAACAAAGCTAAAACATCAAAAGGAAGCATTTGACAATAAAAATTTAACATTTAACATTGGCGAAGGCAACCGTGGAAGAAAAAAGGTCTCATATAGAACAATCTCTACACCATTTCAAAGACCGGGACAGTAATTTTGTACCATGTCTTGCCAGACTCCCTGGAGACTTGGAACATGATATCACGTTACAAAATAAGAAAAAAACTTTGAAAAAAACTTTTTTAAGTCAAACAAACAACTTTCCCCACCCCCAAAGCAATGACTCTTGGAAAATAATACAAATAATGTATACAAATAATGTGAAAGAGAATTTTTAATTCATATAATAGATCACATTCGTGCACATGTGAGTTTACCACTTTGATTTGAACTGCAGGTTGTTTTAGGAATGAAACTATTTTTTCTTAAATTGTCTGCAGAACTAAGAATATTTTTAAAAAAAGTGTCTGTCATCTCTTAAGAAATGTTTAGATCAAAACTGTCAAATATAACTAAAAGCACAATAGTTAAAAGACTTTCTTCATTGTTCCACAGTCTTATCATTTATAGGTCAACGCAGTTTTCAAGTAACAATATTTACTTTCACTCAAGAAAATGTAGAATTCCAGCCTTGCCAGATAGCTATCCTTCAATCAAAACAGCTATAAAAATATCTTTTTTCCCCCTTGTTTATTTTGGCCAGAGACTTCTTATGGTTATGAATTCTGTGTGGGATTTTAGAGATAGTAAATAAAAATGTTGGTTATCCTCTTTGAATTTTGGAGGTGAAAACTGAAGAGCTCTGCAGTGCTACTCTCCTTCTCAGTCTACAAAACACGGCACAGTACTTTGGCATTTCCAGCTTAATATGATGTTCCAATTTTAAGACTATTTCTCATGGAAAATTCACAGAGGAAGGCAGGCTGTTGGTACAAGGATGTTACCAGCAGTCCCAGGGTGCTGAAAAGTTAGAATCATGGAACCATTTTGGTTGGAAAACACCTGCAAGATAATTGAAGCACATACTTGATATATACACAACACATTTTCTTTTCCCCCTCTCCCCTCCAGCCTCAAAAGAGAGACTTATTAAGAGAACATCAAGAGGGCTGGATCTTTTCTCAGTCTGACATAAAAGTCATCACTTGCACCATGGAATCATAGAGACTTAGGCTGGAAGGGACTTTTGGTCTAACTTTCTACTCATATCTGGAAAAGAAGATAATAGCTTTTCCAAAAGGCCAAACTTTCAGCACTGTACATATCCCTTAAAAGAAAAAAAACCCAAATGCATTGCATTGAAAGGAAGATGTGCTTCTCTAAGGGTTGGACAATGAAGAACTTGAGCTCCTGGAGAAGCCTTAAAACATCTCCATCTTTATCCACATGTGTAGCAATGACCAAAAAACATTTGTAAATGGATTCATTAGCAAAGTACTCAGATTCATTAGAAGTTCAAAAACCACCAGACTGCACTATACCAATGCAGGTTCAGGGGCTTATAAATTGTGCAAAGAAAATTTCTAAACCAATTAAAAAAGATAAGAAAAAACCTTAAACCACCGAATACAGAGTGCTTGAATTTTAACGCCACGTAGCTGAAGTCTTAATGAAAAGCCAGTTTCCAATTTGACACATTTTGGATGCAAACCATCCAGTGTTACATTTAGAGCACTCTTGTTTCATAATAAAGCAAGCAACAATTAGCAAGCAATTAAGCAAATTGCCCATAATTATGCCATTGCCGAGCTATTTTTCATATTTTCACAACACAGCACATATATGAACACATGGCTTGCAGTGCCAGCACTGTTCTGTCAGCATCCAGAAGTGCCTCTCATTTACAGAAGCACTGTGCTACTTACCGATCCCCGAGCACCTCCGGAGCTCTCTGCTCAGCAGGAACCCACCTGGGTGATGGGGATGGCAACCCCACCCTGCTCATCCCAGCCAGCAGATCCTCAGAATGGTCATGCCACCCCCACCACATTCTGCCCATGTGTATTTACTAAATGTGGTAGTAAATCTAAGCAGAATTCAAGCATAATGTGGGGAAATTATCGTCCGGAATTACCCTGGTGGCCAAAAGTGGCCGCTTGAGTGACATCATTTAGAGGTCTCCACCATATGAGGAGAATAGAAACGGCATTAACAATAAAAAAGGGAGGGAGGAATAGTGGTTAGTGTAAACTGGGTTACTTTAATAAGGTCAGGAGGAAGAAGCTGGAATGTAGAAACCCTAAATGAGTGCTGCTATAATATACTGTAGCTTTTTGGTTTAATAATAAAATGCCTTTGGGAGAAGTTTCCTATGAATATTTTATTTCCTGTATACGTCTCAATAAATTAAAAACCTAAAAGACTTACTTAAATTCTAGCCTTGGAACCTTTTCATTCAAAGAACAAGTAGGACACACCACTTCCTTTAATTTTCAGCTGTGTGTACAGAGCTCACTTTGCTTGTGAGAAGTCAGAGGAAGATTGATCCTGCAGATGTTCTGACTGAGGAATCAACAGGCATGCAGGAAATCACACATTTTCCTGCGCTGCCGAGACTTGCCAGATTGTGCTGCATAGCCTGCAAGAGTCAGCTCTGCTTCTATTCCAGTGAACACACTTTATATCCCAACGGCCATGGTTTTAATCTGAATTTATTCCTAAAAAATACTTCTCATAAAATCCAAAGGATAGGTATGAGGTATGAGTATTTCACACGTGGATTCAGCAAGTCAAGCAAACATTATCAAAGATGGCCAAGAAAAGTTGGTGAGGGAGACAGGAAATGGAGGAAGTTTCAGGGCAAAAGAATCAGCCTATGGTAATTCCTGTATCATTAATTACGCTGGTGAAGTATTTCCTTCACAAATAATAGCCATACAAATAAAGCACATTAATCTTTCATTTGGTTATCTCGTTGTTATTCTGACTAGAACTTCAATCTCGTATTAATCAGAACCAAGAAATGGTCTAAAGGCAAGGCTCCTGTAAAAAGTTCAACTTCAATAATTACTGTTTTCTACAGAAAGAGATTTCACTCCAAAAACAAAATACTGTAGCACAGTATATGGCACTGACCCTCATTGCTTTCACAGTCCAACTGAATTAATCTTTTACGTCCATGTTTTGCTGCTAATTATGGCAAAAAAAATTAAAAAAGGTCATTTGCAAAGGCTGCATGTTTCTTGGCTTATAAAGTGTATATTGAGTTATCAATGAGAATTTTAACTATAGCTTGTAAAGTATAATGACCATCTAAAATTGATAACCTAAAATCGAGTATATTGATTACAATACTGGCTAATACAATGTGCTTTATTTAATATTTAATTAACTGCTTCACATTCTTACTGAACCTTCTTAATTATTAATACGTGGCTCATTATTTAACATGGAATATAAATTCAAATTCAAATCAATTAAACAAGGTGAAACTACATAGTGAGAAATGGTTTATTCTCCAGCAATAACCTTCAACCTGGAAACACAGTAAAGAGTGAAATTAGCATTTTTCCTCCATACTATGCATTTTAGGTGATATATATTAAGCTCTGCTACAGATGTAAAGTTCCTGCAAAAAACACAACATCCTACAAAAACATGGTGAATAAAAAAGGGCTTCAGCTGTCACTTTTCAGAGGAACCACTTATACAGAATATAACATTATACCTAGTTTTTCAGATATAAGTTTTAAATAAAATTGTGTGTCCACATAAAATTGTGTGTGTTTACATCCTTTATTCACTTCAGTAGGGCTCTTGATGGATCTCCATGCCAAATGGTGCTCTGTCTTCCTTTTTATTGACTTTATGGTAAAAAATAAACAAAAGTTTGATCTAAAGTAGAAGACTAAAAAATCTTTTAAATTAAGTAATTGAACAACTGTGGGCAATTGGTCATGGTTCAGACACTTTAATGAAACATTAATTTTCAAAAGGGAGTCATAAAACCCCCAAATGCTCAGTGAGCTAGTAAACATATATCTCCTGTGATAACTTAAAAGATGGCCAATAAAAGTTATTTTGAATTGTGTTTTCATCAGATATACACAAACAGAAATTTAAAGTCAAAGACCACTAGAGCAGCAACCAAAATAAACCTACAACAGTCTAAAAATATTCTGCAACTTTTTGTGGTGACTCCAATTGCATTTCAGGGAAAAAAAAAACAAACAAACCATATTTCTTTATTAGAATATTAACCAAAAAATTGCTTTTTACTATGAATACCCTATTTATTTTCGAATACTTCTAAACATTTTTACAATAATCACCTGTGCTGATAGCTGTGTAACACACTATGCTTTTTTGAGTGCTGATAGCTATTGCATTTTATTGGATCATCAACAGTATTAATTCATTCCAGCAGAATACATAAATAAAGCTTGCTGAAGATTTTTTGACAAAACAATTTTCCATCAGAAATGTAGTTTCAAAATTCAAATGCTTTCTGACAGTTGATTCACATTACATTTGGAGGTATAAATTATAGCAACTAGTAGTTCCCATTTCTCTATTCAATTCATTTTCACTTATTTTTTTTAAATATGAGGATCCTTAATATTTCAACATTATGAAGAAATCACATTTCTGAATGGAAACATTCTCATTTCTTAAGCTGTCCCTCAGATTTTACATCTCAGAATAAACATTGTTCAGGTTATGATTCTGGGAAACAGCACTGTTTGTGTTCCATGGCCTCTGCAGCATGGCCTGACACCACCCAGCACAGCTATTCCCCTTTTCTAAATTCCCTGCAAGGTTCTTACCACTCCTACAGGAGACAAGCCTTGTGCTCCACCTAAAAACCTGAAAATCCGTAATAATGAGTGATCAGGATGAATATTTCAGGGTAAGAGGAGATGGTTTTGATTCCCCTGAAGTGCCCAGCAGCGTGTCAGCTCCGCTGTGCTTAGATCCCCTAATGAGAGCCACAACCTTGAGCAAGGACGGGCTGGAGGAGGACAACTCCACCATCCCTTGTCTCCACAGGACACCAGGATTCCCTCCTGCCCCTGCCATCCTCCTGAGAGGACATTCTCCTCCATATGGCTGCAGCCCAGGCGGGTTTTTCTCCTGGAAAACCCTCTCAACCAGAGCCTCCTGGACGAGGACACAACAGCTCCTGGCCAATTCCTCACAGCAGTTTTCTGTCAAGACCACTTTGTCAATCTGCCACAGATGATCCTCAGTGGAACCACACAGCTACTCATCCCTCTGACAAAGGCTCCAAAAAGTGTGAATACATGGAAAGGGCCATGTTTGATTAACAACCTTGTGATTGCTGTAAAAATGAAATTTGAAAGGTAATAATTACATTTGTAATTACTTAGGTCTAAATCTCTTACGTTTCCTACTCCCTCTATTTCTGGGCAGCTGGAGCAATGACTCATTAATAATAATAAAGTCATTTAACCCTGCAGGCACATTACAAGGAGAAAGATGTCATTTGTCACCAACGCAAATAGAACAATCACTGAAGGATACAGCAAGACCACTATTTCATATTTACTGCAAATGATAAAGGGGACATTTTGCATTCATTCTCACCACGACATCCCAATCTGCTTTTTAATTATCAGCAAACATAAGGGGACAGCACACAACATATGAGGACCTCCTAATAATGCATTGTCCTGCGGTGACATTTCCATAATCACTTTAAATCTACCCTATACATATGTACCAGTTCAAGCTCTCAGCTCATGGGATCGTACCCCCTAGTAAGGAATGAATTATCCTTTGCAGATTGAGCACACAAAAGCAGCTCTTTCGCAGAGTTTGAAGGTCTGATAGCTGACATGTGCCTCGCTATTACTTTAAGTGATAATGTTTGGCATTCTGTTGCACTTATAGTTGAACACAGTATGACTTAAAAATAAGTGCTGTTGTATTTTGAGGCCAGGAACTTTGCAGTTGTAAATCTCACTGGCAATAGTTGAGAGAGTGACTTAATTTTCCTGTGCTTTTCAGTGTTTTGTACTTAGCTTCTTCAAGAACTCTGCAAGAACAACTCTGTTTTAGATGACACAAAAACTCTTATTCATAGGGAACTCAAGTAAGTTGCTCAGAATTTACTGGATTTTTAAAAGTATTACTGATAATACTCCCTGTCTATGAAATAAACTTCTGAGGAGGACCAAAGACTGTTCTTTCCCTATATAATTCTATTCAGAGACCTGAAAACTTGAGGAAAATTTATGCAGAGAAATTTCTACTATGGTATTAATATGAAAGCAAACGAAAGGAAGTTTCAGGTAAATAAAAGTCACCATAATCTGAGTTTCAACTGCATCAAGCTAGAACTACAATTTCTTCCTTGCTTTGCTTATTCATCACACTTCTCTAACCAGTAGGCATGCAGGAAGACCAAAGAACAAATTTAACAATAGGAAGCTATAAACTGTTATTACGTGGGTTAGAATGCAGGTAAGCAACCCTCCTGAATCTGTTTATATTTCCCACAGGCACTACAACAATCTATAGAAAGACATGCTTTCAAAAACTTAAATAAGTAGTGTTAAGAAATAAGACACATCAGGAAAGAGTAAAGTGCACAGAGTAAAATTCCTATTTTCACTGTTAAGATAGTGACAACACAGAAAAGCTCATATGTGGAGTGAAATATGTTTTGTCAAATTGAAAAATGGAAATAATATGAACACTACAATTTTCACATCAATTTGAGGTAAAATGTTTTGAATTACAGTCATTTTAATCTTGTTTTATAAAGAAAATTACTTCAAATGGGTGATAATTTCAACCAGCATAATCCAAACTTCATTGTGCTCCAGTCAGGCAACGGAGTGTGGCTCTGAGTGATTTGGAGCAATCTTTGCACATCAGCTCAGAGCCTCATTCACAGCAGACACTTGAAAAAGGATTCCTGACTGGAGTTTCCATCCTTTACCTGAGAGTTCAAAACTGCTGATTGAGATGGCTCTGACTGCCTAATTGGGCCTTCGTTAGCATTGCTGGCACCTTTGGAAATTTGGGCAACATCCTGATGAGTTAACACTGTCCCAGTTGTCAGGTCTTTAAGCATTCCCTTGTTATCAGTCTCTCCACAAAGTTTTGCTGTTTGATTGGAAGTTTCTCATCTCAATCACATGAGGCTTCTCCGACTATAAAGAAGTTTTTTTGGCATCAAGGAGTTTTGCTGACAGGATATAAATTTATAGATATATATGTTCTCCTAAATAATTTTCAACTGAAATATGAAAATATTTGAATTTTAGCTAGAAGCATTGGCACACTTGTTTTCTTCAAAACAGGTGATTCTATCAGCATCTGGACAACTGACAAGTGATGGGAATAATTTAGGTCAGATCAACATTTCACACAGTTCTTTACAGAACATTTTCTCATAGCATGCATAATTTTAAAAAGACATTGTTAGGAAACAACAATGGAAAATTCTGGAAGATTTTAGTGTCAGAAATATCAGCCAAGAGAATGGCAGTGAGCAGCTGCTGACAATATCTTTGCAGCCCATTGCAACAGCTGTCAGGAAAGGTTCTGTGGCTGCAACCACGAGGACTGTGATGATGCTTGAAAACAGGGTAGTGGTGGTTATTATTATTATTATTATTATTATTTTAATTTTTTAGAAGAAATTACTTGGAGCATAACAAATACAAAACGATGTGGGTATCAAGTTAAACTTCACAAGGTATCCAATTGTTCATGGAATTAAACTTCATTACTTAAAAAATAGAGATGTTTTAAAATGGAAATAAAAACAATTGGTTGATCTTTAAATTATGCTCTTATAAACTTGATTATATAAACACTTTCTTATAACCACACACTGTCTACGTGTGTCTATGTAAGGATTCTGAGGAGAGACATGAAATAATTGACCTTCAAATTTCAGAGAGTAGGTGTCAACTTTTGACTCAGCCCTACTTACATTCATATTTTTATACATTGAACCATAGCTGTCTTTGTGAAAAAGTAATGTTCGCTCCTGTTTGATAAGCCTTGGCATGAATATGCCTAGGCTAATAAAAGCCTAACATATATTATTTAACAAGGTTAAAAACTAGTATTCAGACTTGTCAAGGAACTTACAACCTCCTTTAGTATATAACACTCAATCAGCCATTCCTCTATAGGACAGAGGCTCCCTAAGAATCAGATTTAAGAAATACTCAGTTGTTACACAGTCACTAAAGCTCAGCATCCCACACTCAGCTCTTTTGAAAGTCTGTTTCAAAATAGTTTTAAAATCTTGGTCAGAGCAGACACTCATGGAAGGTAACCAAATAAATCACAGCAGTTCTTGCCACTAGTGAAAGTTCATGGAATAACCTAATCTCTAGTTTATAGAAGCAAACCCACAAAATCCTATAAATTACGTTTATTTTTTCTTAAGTTCTACAGAAAGGATCTTTTAAGTCTGGGTTAAGTGCTGCTCTGGCAGATGCCACACAGAAAGCTCTCACCACATTTGGCACAGATTTCTTTTTGAGAGTCTCCAAACCTGAATTCCTGAAGCTGATGTTCCTTGAGCTTCAGCAAAGTGCATTTCACAACCACCTTTCCCACAGCTCCCATGGATGGCAGGAGGAGTTTGCACTTAGTCTGTGCTCCAAAGGGTTGCTTTAAATCTTTCTGTATTTTTTAATTAACCATAGGATATAAAAGCACCTAAATGAAAAGCTACCAGTCAATTGCTGACTAAGTGGTCACCAGCCTGTTATTGAACCTAGTTCATCTATTTATTCCTTAATTCATCCATAGTCCAGAGATGTTATTAATATGCTCAAAACTAATTTATTATCCTCTATTGCTTCTATTCAAGCCATGCTAACAGAATAAATTCATCACAAATGATCAGACTTGAAAAGGCAGATTTGGATTCTGACAGAGAATAATTTATCATGGCTGGGAAAAAGCCTCCCACCAACTGGGCTGCTGGAATGCTGGGAGATGAAACTGGATAACAGCATTCATAGCATGGCTCAGGTATCCATTTTACAGTGGAAAAAAATCAAACACATTTTCGTAGTTGCAAGTCTGTTATCCAGGGGAATTGGAAAGCACTGAGATGCTGTCGTGACTGTGGTACCACTGTGATTATAACATGGGATTGGAGATTTATTTTAAAGCCTGGAAACACTTGAAATGAAACAATTGATCATGGCATTATAGTCAATATTCTAACTATTATTATTTCACTCAGTCATAGTTTTGTCCCCAGCTGCAGCACAGGTAGAATTCGCCCTCCTCCCTCCTCCAACAGACTGCTACTCCATTTACGCAGCACTTCATACACTTGTATCCTAATTCTGCACACACCAGAGCCATTGCCCTGCTCCTATCCTCTTGCACTGAGTAAATATGCAGCTTCAAGGACTTGAGTAACCAAATTTCCCCAGGGAAGAGGGGAAAAAAACAGTGAGTAGTCCAGACCTGTCCAAGAAATAAAAAACTCACTAGGCTCTGCCTAGATATTTTACAGGGAATCTTATATATGGATAAAATAATAAATATCAGTGCTCAAGTGTTTGTAAACATGCAGGCTTCTCTGGATGATTCATTCAGAAGACCCCAGCTCCATTTCCCCCCTATCGTATTCCAGAACCCAACTGAATTGTCCTTCCAAATGCACTGCTCTCGCTTTTGTTTCTTCTGATTCAAATACTTATTTATTCTATTTATGCCTTGAATTTAAGAAATTCGGTGAGGTGAATATGCCAAGTGTCTGCTCAGTTCCTGAGGTCTCAATGAAGAACCACTGCACTGAAAGAGAGGCAACAATTCCTTGGGAAGCACTGGAAAGTTAGAAAGTGCAAATTCTGCAATATTAATTCAGCTCCCTTGTGTAAATGTGTTTTGATGCAACCTTTAATTAAATTATCATATACTATTTTTCTCATAGGACCCTTGGGCCCAATTCAGAGAGAAAGCAGTTATTCAATATTTCTCTTCATCTACTCTAATCAGCATGTGGCCATACACCTTTTTAATTAATACTTTCAAAGCCTTGTGTAGAATGCAGATTTATTCATTTCCTTGTGTACTTTGTTGTTTTCACAGCACAATCAAAAGCTTCACGAACATGAATAATATCCTACCTGCATTATTTGCTTTTTTGAGAATATTTACTTGTATCTGGGAAACTGAGGAATAAAAAAATTGAGTGAGATTATGCAGCCTCCGTTATTCCATTATTTCTGGGTGCCCAACTTGAGATAGCTTAAACCAGATTTTTACACACTTGAGGGTATTATATTAAATTAAGTTTTCAAAGCAGATCTGTTGGAGTAGGGGATGATGTCCTTGGCACTTAAAGAAACCTGAGAAACACCAAAGAGCTGTTTTGTCCTTTTCAAAACATACAACGAAATATGTGAATATTAATGAGCTGTCTTTCATTGTCATTAGAAAATCTAACCAAACAGAACATCAAAAACCATGTACACACTTTAAATAGTCCTCCCGTGATGAAGTGCTCTTTTTTTTAATAAACCACGAAAAATCAGAGAATTTTATGTGTTTCAATGATTTCTTAGGGTGTCAAAAGTTTCTGAAAGATATATCTTAACATTAACGGTAATGTAATAAAATGTAACAATTTCATAAAATTTTACACAGTAAACCAATTCTAGAAATTCCTCAAAGTGCTTCTCGGAATCAAACTTTAATTCACTTTTGAAATAGACTGGACTGTAGTTACAACTGTTCCCACTGTGAAATCTCGTTATTTTGTGTGTTAGTTAACTCAGATTGGCCCAAAAGCAGGAGGGAGAGAGAGGAGTATCCAACTCACAACAAAAGAGCTTCACACTTGGCTCTTGTGACAGCTTGAAGAATAAGAGCTCCGAACTGGTCAGATTCTTGTCTTCCAGAGAAAAGAAGGGAAAAAAAAAAAAAAAAAGCAGATATGACTATCTGTCCTCTCATGAAAGAAAAAAGAGAAGTGGGGAAAGCAAGGTGCACTCCAAGAGAGTTTTGGTCTGTCAAGTTTTAATGCCAGGCTTTTCATTCCAAGGTTCCACCTCCACGAGGAACAACATGCTGAACACCCCAGAGGGCAGCTCAGCGACTGCATTTTCTAATTTGGGCTCTAAGTACCCACTAGAAAGGCCATTTGTCCAAAGATTTAATTGCTTCAGAAGTTCCACAGGCTCACAGTGAGCATCCTGAATGCAGGTTTCTCTCTCCAGAAAAAAAAAAAAACTAACCCAAAAAACCTGTTACAAAATGTTCACAACTAAAGTTAGGACTCCTAACTTTTGCTGGTCATGCCAGCTAGCCTGGAATGGTAATGGACAAGTGTAATCGACATGCCAGAAAAGAAAATAAGTATTAAAAACTAGAAAAAAGATTGGCCAGAGCACATAGATTTAAGTCTGTATTCAACTCGAAGCTGGTAATTGCTGTATTCCAGTCAATTAATAGAGTGTTACATGAAACTCGTGAAAAAGAACATAAATATCTGATATAGCTTAAGAGTACAAGCAAGTGTGAAATGACACATTAAAGGAAAAGAAGCTGTTCTAATAATTGCCTTTCAGTGTCCACTGGCTCTGGATGATATCAGTGACACATTCCTGTACTGCTGACTGTGGGATTCATTATTTCCAATCTGACATATCTGCCAAATTCTGTCACACCAGACATGCATTGTTCATCACAGATCCCTTGCTTTTCTGAATTACTGTTCTCTCGGCTTATCATATTACCAAAAATGCACGAAGGAAAACAATTGGCTTGCTGAAGGCGAGGCACAGAAAAATGTTGCATAAATTCAGATTTTTAAAGAGCTCTGACGCTTTGAATGGAGTGAGGGAGCTGTTAAGAATATGTTATTTCTTGTAAATATTTCGTCCAGGGATCTTTACCTTTTGAAGATTATTTTTTTTTTTGTTTTATTTTTGTTACTGCTTTAGCTTGTCCATCAAAAAGAAATAAAGAAAGGAGCAAAAAAGCTACAGGGCACCTAAAATATGTCTGAGTATACCTAAAATAGTACAAGGGAAAAAGTTTCATCAACCTCCTTTAAGCCAAGACTTATCTTCATATTTTCTCCATTTCGTAACAAAACTAGATAATACATGGACGAATCTTCATTATATTCTCAAGAGACAAGCTTTTATGAACGTCATGACACTAAAACATTGCCTTGCCAAATGGTTCACCACGACCATAACACCACATTAAATCCATCACCTTGCCTTGTTATTTCCATGCCAAATGATCGATATGAAATTACTGAACATGTTCTGTGGCTGGAGAGGTAGATCTTCTCAGAAAACACTCTGGATTTCCAGTCAGCCAAATCTGGCTGCCATCTCACATATTAGACAAAAAAAAAGAGTCAACTTTGTATCCAAACCACTCGAACTACTCTTATACTTTTCCACAACTGGGTTGAAATCTCAAATCCTGAAACACGTTTCAGTATTTCTGCTTCTGCACAGAATTCCAGTGACAGTTCATGCCAATCATTGTGTGGATTTTCTGTCATGAAACTTGGTGAATAAGTCAGAACTTACGTTGGGAAGGAAGAAATAGCTGAAATGAAAATATCCCTAGAAATCAGTGTTTTGAGCAGGGTGCATGCTTGTGGGTTTTTTTCTTTTTTTTTTTTTTTTTTTACAGAAAGATGAGATGATTAACAAAAAAGTGACTTACTTATGTTAATTATCAACTTATCAAAATTTTGAGAAAATCAGTAAGGATTGCTGGAGATGTGGTGACAAGATGCAAGGAGAATGGATAAAGGAATACAAATAAACCCATGGGAAATGATTGGGATGTTTCCCTTAGCTACAAGTTACTGATATTTTCATGGCAAACCTGCAATATGCAGAAGAATAATTTTTGAGTTTTTAGGAGTCTATTTAAAAGTAAGAATTTTCAGACTACTTTTCATAAACCCATCAGAACTCCTAGGGCACTATATTAATTTCATTTTTACTTCTAAGGAAGACAAAATGCCATTTCACGAGGTGATTGATTACACAAAGTACAGCAATACAAAAAAAATTGAAGCTGTATACAGAATGAAAAGATTTCAGGTCACAAAATACAGTTGTCTAATTCACTGATTATTTCTTCCTCTTTGCCTTTTTTCCTCCCTCCCAAATACCCAGAGCAGAGCTGGGTCCTTCTGTTTAGTCAGGAGCCAATTACAACTTCTCAGGCGCAGTTTTCCATCCCAAGGCAATTTGGTAATCTTACACTGATTAATTAAACTCGGCTCTCTAAACAAACTGCTCAACCTCCTCTATCCAGAGTTTGCATATCTAATCCAGATAACAGGATAAGCAACGTGACTGCCAAAGTTCAGGAAGAAATGAAAACAAGAACACTGTATTCATTCTTCTTTGTGGAGTTTCCAAACAAAGAATAAGTTGTACTTCTAGGTAGAAAACCTAATCTGCATTTAAATAGAATTTCTCCAAATAATAAACAAAAGCCTGAAGCAACAGTTTTACAGCAAGTCTTGCTGCTAGTGCACAGTCTAATCCTTCTATCTCTGTCTGTAATCCCTTCTACCCTTGTCTATTAATTTCCTTTGCAGTTTATCAAGGCATCTTGGCTGAGTTCACTTGAACAGTGGCTCTGCACTTCCTCAACTTTCTTTAAAGCTGAGCCCAAAACTGCTCAGACCTTGGGTGGTCAGCAACTCACGGCAAACGCACAGTTATTAGAACAAAGGGAAGTTATGAACCCAGAGAGGGAGAAAAGGACGGCTTGAAGGGATGTGTTTGCATAAAAAGCAGTAAATACAGCAGAGCAGCCTCCAGGAGGCTTCAGGGACACAGCAGCTTTCAGATGCTACTTTGCTACTCAATTATTCTAATGTTTGAAGGTAACAGAGCTGATCCTCCTAAAAGCATCCACCTCTCCTACAGCTTTCCCTCGAAAGTACTATTTACACATTTCAGTGCAGAAATTAAAAGATAATCTCCCCTCCCAGAAAAAAAGAGGGCTCATTTCTAAATTTAAAAACAATGAAGGAACTCGTTATTAAATGAAAAGATACCTCAGAGGTAAAGACAGAAGGACAGAATTAGCATTCTAGATGAGATTTGCCAGATTCTCAGATATAAAGGAAGTTAGTACCAGATGAGCAATAACTAATTTAATTCAGGCAGCTCTGCTTTATACAGGTCACTGCTAATTAGACAAATACCCACTAGATTTGTGTACCTGATTCCCACTTTACTCCTAATATTGACAGACCATCAGCACATCAGCCTTTAAAATATTTTCTCACCCTAAGCCCAACAAATTTGACCTATAACTCTATTGCATTATTAGATGTTGTTCTAAGCTGACTTTTCTCTGAAGGGCCAAGGAGACCTGGCTGCCTTTGAACCAACACAGTTTGCAGTCACAGGGATCATCTTGTTTACAGCACTCAACAATATAGATTGGGGTTTTTTTTCTGAAAACAGAGTTATAGCTCACAATTTGTGAAAGACGTTTTTTGATTTCAAGAAAGAGAGATAAGTTAGGAATCAGTTTTCCTCCAGACTGTAGCACTTATTCACATTCAAGGAAGAAAAACAACAATATTAAGGATTCTGTAAAAGAACTTGATAAGCTCCTTTGGTAAGGAGGAAGAAAAAAAATCCCAAACCAATTACTCTCTCAAGGAAACATTCTCTTTATGAATCAAAGCTATGTGCCAATAAGTATTTCTTATTAAGTAGAAGACTCTTCAAGGTAGGAGATGGACACTGCATAAATTGAGTAAGTGTTAAACTGAATGAGAAAATGGTTGTAGGCAGAGAAGAAATTGAATAAAAGGGAAAAAAAAAACCCTTTCCACTTCACAACTAAGGATAGCAAGTTAAAATAAGAAAAGGATATACATTAATCTTTTATTATTGACGGTTTAATAATATATTTATTAGAGACAAAATAAATGTTGCATCATTATAATACCATAGAGACTAAAAACTGCTTTGCGAAGTGTGTAGGGAATATTTTAGCTATGGCCAGAGGTTTAAATGTTTCACCATCCCACTGAAAAACATGCAGGCTTCCAGAGGGAAAACAAAATTCCATGTAAAAGACAATCAAATCCCAGCAAGAATAATTAAAGCACTATTTTATGTTACTGTACAGTCAACTATGGGGATTATTATTATAATACAGAAAGTTAGGTTTCCTTGCCTGGCTGGCAGATACAGAGACACCACACAGAACTCACTCAAACCGCAAAGTGCATTTTTCCACCCCATTTGCTATGCTTTGGCACCAAAGATACCCAATGGCACACAGGCATTGTTGTGTCTCTTAAACCTGAGCAGCCAGATGGCTTCTGGAGAATGGAATTCAAAGATCAAGTGCAATGTCACACTTAGAGAACATTTTATTCACCTCTACCTGCATTCATCTCTACCTTGATGATTTTTGCATCTTCAGGATTCATATTTGGAGGCTTTTTATCTCAATCCTCACCTCTTTTCAAAGGGAAAGTCTTTCCAGATGTTCAGAAAACTGAGATTCCAATCAAACAGCATGAGAACAATAGGGAAAAACTACTAAATAGTACTGAGAATCAGCAATTCAGAAAAATTAGAAATTTGTGAATACAAAAGTCTTTGGCCTACATGTAATTTTTTTTTGAGTTCTCCACATTATAATCTCTTAGAAAACAAGGTTGCCCATGTAATAGTCTATTTGAACAATGTGTCCTGTAGGTATTTTGTAATTTTTACAGAAAAAAAAAATCACAATATTATCAGTTTCTCCCTGAAGAGTCACACAATACAAATAACAGCACTCATAAAGTCAATTAGAAGTCAAAAGTAAATAAGTGTTGAACTGAAGTAATTAAACCATGAATAGGAACGATTAATCCATGTGAGTTCACAGCAAAGGTAAGACGCTGATCTGGGATGTACAGTGGAGAATAGATCTAAAAATCTCCCTAATTAGGTGGAATTAAGTGGTCACCTCCCTTAATTGGAAGGAAGAAAAAAAGGGAACTTCAAGAGGAAAAGTTCATGTTTAAAGCAGAGAGGTGGCTCTCTGTTCCCTCTGGCTCTACCCTGGATTTCAGCTCTCCCTGTTGGGCTAGCAGAGCCTCCTCCTTCCAGCAGGGAATGAATGCCCAGAGCTGGGGGAATTTCCAGCAGGGAATGTCCAGCACTGGGCACTTCCAGCAGGGAATTCCCAGGGATGGGGACACTTCCAGCAGGGAATGAATGTCCAGGGCTGGGAAATTCCAGCAGGGAATGAATTCCCAGGGTTGGGGACACTTCCAGCAGGAAATTCCCAGGGTTGGGGACACTTCCAGCAGGAAATTCCCAGGGTTGGGGACACTTCCAGCAGGAAATTCCCAGGGTTGGGGACACTTCCAGCAGGGAATGAATGCCCAGAGCTGGGGGAATTTCCAGCAGGGAATGTCCAGCACTGGGCACTTCCAGCAGGGAATTCCCAAGGCTGGGGGCACTTCCAGCAGGGAATGAATTCCCAGGGTTGGGGACACTTCCAGCTGGGAATGAATTCCCAGGGTTGGGGACACTTCCAGCTGCCCCCTCCAGCCCAGGAAGGGTGACTGCTGAGGATGCATTGCTGGCTCTGCCCGTCCTGCTCCAGGAAATGAACCCTGATTCCTTCCCAAACTCCTCACAGCCATGGCCACGAGGTGGAAGTCCAAAGGTGCAATTGGTGTTATTTAGCCCCAAAAACCATGTATTTCACGGTATTTCTTAGCAGAGCTATCAGCAATCTGCACCTCCCCTCGTGCAGCTGGGTTGCAGCCCCATGACTGCCCTGGCACTCTGGGAGGTGTTCTGCAGCCAAGGAGCATCAAAATTCAGGGTACATTCCAGCATCACCCCAACACCCAAACAATCACCACATCTCCACATCAGCATCTTTTTGGCAGGGAGAATCACAACTTTGGCCTTACGCCAAAAAGGAAAAAGGATTCGATTTCTAAGGAACGCAGCTTAAAATGTACCACTCACCTTTGATCAGTTTTTTTTTTTAAATTCAGTTTGTTGTGAACATAAATCACCCTTTGCCGACAATCTTCCCGGTACACATGTGGGTACCATGGCAACTATCACAGCCTCCAAATCCTGCGCTCCTGAAACACACAACTGGCTGATGAAAGGATTGCTATCTGTAAATCCACAGATCTGCAATCACTCCTTAGCCGTGGCTAAACAGTATAAATAATTGTAGCATGGCGTTTTTATAGAGAGAAATCCAGCAGTAACGACAGAAATTCAAATATTGCTTTTCCAGCGCAACTGTATCAAGATATCCAACATTACAAGTCTCTTAAGAAACTGAGTAATTAATTACATTGCCTTCAATGTAGTGAGTAACTGCCAGGAAGCAGACTTAAAACTTGGATTCTCTTTTAATTTGTTTTATTTATGGGCACAAGTGAGGCTTTCAGGTAACTTAATACAAAACAAATTGGACTGTGAATGCTAAAAGAAAAGTAGATTTAAATAGAACAGCTACTTAAAACTAAAGAATTGCTTGAAAACAAAGCAACCAGCCTGGCAATGAGAGTAAATACAAGAGAGGGAGGGGAAACACAAGGCCAAGGGGAGAGCAGGACAATCCTACAATCTTCCTACTAACTTTTCAGACTCATCTCACATCCTTTTAAAACTGAGTCCCCAAAACCCCCATAATTTAGAAGATTTTGCAATTAATATAAGCTCGTTTTAAAAATGTACTTCTGGTTTAAATCAGGTGAGAGAAAACATACAACAAGTTCTGTTGAGAACTATTCTTGTTTTGCCTGAACTGGCTTTTTTCCTTCCATCCAAACTAATTAAAAAATGTTCAGAACAATGAGATTTCCTCAGCTTTCTTACCATGGGCAGGGATTTATTTCTGGGTTACAGGACTGCAGGGGTATTACTCAGATAACAAAAAAGGAGGCTAGAGATTTGTTAACAATGGAAAAACAGCTTAACCATTTGATCTGCACTTTTCTAATGGTCACCATTACAGAGCTTAGTTTGTTATTATATTCCATTCTTCCAGAAATATCCGGGAAAAAAACACAGTTCAGCTTACCCTTGAAATATTTTTATTTTCCATTTTAACAAAACTGGAGTTTCTGAACATTTCTGTGCTTCTGTCTGTATTCCATAGGACTGCACATTTCCTGAGCAGCTGAAGCCCTGAAGAAGAATCCTTTGGCCATATATTCCCTTTATAAATCCCCAGCTGATGCAGTTTACAATACTCCACTGAACTCCTGACTTTCATTTACAAAGCTCAGAAGAGAACTCCTAGCCAGTGCCAGGCTATTATGTACACCAAAGGAAATATCCATTTGATTAAGGCTCCTCCTTTACTCTCCAGATTTTATCAGAGAGAGTAGGAGTAGCTTTCTCTTATTTTTCTCCTCAGTATTGCAGTTTTTTGTGTTCAGTGCAAGCTACTATCATACAATATTTAGCCAGAAATGAACCCAAAACAAAAAAAACAAACAAAAAAAATCTTCATAGTGGGAATATATAGATTACATATGGAAGTGGATGGAAAGGCACAAAATTAATTCTCAAAGGACTGGTAAAATTGCATCTGAACAGTCTGAAAGCACAGATCTACTATGTATTTAAATACCACTGTGATCTGTGCTTTCGAAAAACAGAGGAGTCCCTTCAATTATCCCTTTCTGTCTG
The DNA here is from genome assembly GCA_013397955.1 of Grantiella picta. NCBI lineage: Eukaryota > Metazoa > Chordata > Aves > Passeriformes > Meliphagidae > Grantiella > Grantiella picta. The sequence goes on from VZRM01008322.1 coordinate 4,113,606, forward strand.
AAATTTTACGATTTTTTTGGTATGTGTTACAGGTTTACTTGTTCAACTCAGCTCACATAAAGCCCAGTCATTGCTCTCAAATGCACATGTTCAGCACTCCAGCAGTAAATCCGCTCTGCATTCACCTCACTTGAATTTTTGGGGACTCTAAGAAATTTAGCAACCCGAGATTAGCAATGTCTGGATGATCAAGAATATACTCAGGCAATCTTGAACCATGCTTGGCAAAAAATGAGTAAAACGTGGTTCAAAATATGTTAATCTGTCACTGAGGAAAAACATTTGGTGATGAATGGCTCAGAGATAACCAAGTTATGAAAAAAATCTATGGCGCACATGATGAAAAGGTCATCTGAGTAAATATAATCAGATGGATGTCCAGAGAATGGACACATTAGCAAATTAAAGAAACCAAACCAAATCAGAAGCCCTTTGTAGAAATTCACTCAACAAAGAAATCACTCGACTGAAACGTGGGGAATCCAAGTTGATCACATCTAAAAGCACAGGTGAAACCCCTTCTAAATTGCTTTAGTGAAACTGAGACAAACCTTAGAGAGCTCCACAGTCAGAGCTGGGTGAAACAGAATTAATCCTTTCTATAGCCAGGACTGAACTGCTTCTTCATGCATAAATTAGCATCTCATTATCCTGGAAAGGAACTGGATTTTGGGATCTTGTTTAGGGTTACTTGTGATGTATCTGGTTGACCACACTGCCCAGTGAGAACAGGGATGAAAATCTGAGCTGCTTCTATTCAAGCCACGACACCTTATTATTTATCAAAAAGCTTTTGGCTGTGTCAGAATTTGCCAAATGTAAAGATCAGGCATCATGGCCCTATGAAAATGTAAGCAATGTGACAGCCACTAATGAAGAAAGAATTGAAGGCTAAGTGAAAAATAATGAATCAATGGAACAGCCAGAGATTCAACAGAGGAATCCCAATTTCTGCTCTGAATACACTTCTGGTGGAATTTGTCTAAGGCTTCAGATCACTTGCAGATGAGACTTTCCGTTTTCTGACTTGTAGATCGTGGGCATTTGGAAAAGATCTAAGTTAGCGCTAATTAATCCTGCAGCACGAACAGCAAATTCCCATGTTTGGCCTGAACTTTAAGACACTCATTGCCATCTCCTTGCAGACATGACATTATGAGAACCCCTGACAAATTAGCTCACATAACAGAAAATAAAACCCAGTTTACCCTTTAGAAAGACAGAGTTCACAGTCTTCAGGCGCTGCAAGTAGAAATTGGAGCTGAAAAGAGGCCAAATTGCTTGAACATTCAACCAATTTGGATCAGACGGGCTGAAGTCTATGGTCACAATGAACTTAGTGAAACATAAAGGAAACTTAATTCTCCCATTTTGTTCCACTGAAAAATGGGTTTCTGGTGAAGCACAGTTAATCACAGTGAGGAAATGACATGTCATAGTCATGGCACAATTGTGACAGCGCTGCTGCTGCTAATTTATGAACTCTGTGACCATTTGTGATTCTCCTCTTTGTACTAAATCAAAGGTTGAAGGCCAGAGTACTCCAGGTTTGTATGTGATTTTGCTCTGACAGATATCTAATACAGAATATCCTTATAAAATAAAGATATCTTTTATACTTATCATTTTGTAAGTCTGGGAACAAAAATGTTAGGATAATTGAATTAGGTATTACTGCATGGCTAAAGTTTGGTGGGGAGCCCTTTTGCTTTGTTTTTTTTCTTTCTAATTTCAAAAGGAAGAGTGCCCTTCCTAACAAAAAACACACCAAGAAATACCACCTAGATGACAAGAATTATTTTTGATTGATACAGGACACACTTTGCCTTAATGATCTTTTTCTTTTACTATCTAGGAAGCTGCTTAGGGAAGAAAGAGAGACTTGAAGTAAAAAGTTTCTTGAAAAGTTATTTCACACCGATGTGAATCTGTGTAATGGAGACCTTTTTGCTACTTCATGTACTGGCTAGTGAGAAAAAGACATCCCAGCTTTTAAATCCAATTGCACTTCAGCTGACCTACAGTTCTATTCATACACAGCTAGATGGGAAAAGGCAACAATTCCCACCTGACCCAAAATTTCAAGACAGTAATAAAGTTCAAAGTATTTTTCTTCTGCAGGCTGAGTAGTATTTCTATGAAAGTGAGGAATAAATGCATTTCTGCTGATCTCTGCATTTCATTCTGATGAAAATAAGTGCAGGAATACACACTATCTGAGAATTACAAAAGGCTAAATTTCATTGTTAATGAGCAGGTGAAGTTTCCCAATTAGTAAGATATGTTCCAAGCAGAACCATCCCCCTTTTTTCTTGAAAAAAACAAAACCCATCCTTCAACATGGTGGTAAAAAAATCACTCCAACACAAAAGGTGCAGCAATGATCACATAAAAATACATTTGGCCTACAGTGGACATGCTGCAACTTAGATGGGGTCTCAATAAAGAGAAGGAAGAATATTAATGTTTGTTGCAGATGTACCATAATTCTGAACAAATTGAAATTGTTGCCTCTGTATGTGGTAGGCTTAAACAATATTTAAGTGGCTGTTATTCCACTTTGGAAATCTGTTCTGCTGCATGTTCTGTTGGATTAGATCAAGACGGAATTTGGATGAAGATAAAGTGCCAGCTCCATCAGTGAGAGTGGAACAGAGATCACACTCAAGCCAGAGGAATAAAAAGAATGATTAAATGAGGTCTACATGCTTTTTGTAAGATGTACGGCTGGAGGCTCTTTTATGTGAAACGACTTCAAAGCTACCTTGTAAGAGTACATTAAAAATAAAATAGCACCCAGAAAAGATACGAGAGGGCAGAATTTTAACCCTGAAAGTTTCTGCTTTTCTTGGTAAATTACAGATAACACTCATCAGCAGTACTTAAGCCACTTCTCAAAGAGCTCGGCAGAGGCAGCCAGGAGTGTTGTGACAGTCCAGCTGCTCGAAGTGGCACAGGGACAGCCTGGAAACACACAGGTGACAGACAGACAGACAGCCTGAGAGGTGTGGTGATTGCAGGGACAAAGCTCTACCTGCACTGGAATAAAGATAACCCTTCAGCGCACAGAAGACACCAAATTGTGCTTTCTATCTCCAGCACTGCCTTTACAGCCTGGCATTTGCACATTTAAATGCACCAACACTTCCCGCTGCTGCACCCAAGCTGGGATTCCATGTGGGCACTGCTGGGAGAGCAGAGACTCTGCTTTTATTGAATCAAACATATGTGGTGTGCAAGCCTTGCTTTGGATGGTGTCTGATGATACCATGATGGCTAAACACTCCTGGAGCAAAAATCCCAGTGAGGCTTTACACCTGTGATGGGAGCACTTGCTGAGAGTTTTCAGCCAATATTCTATGTCTTTAACAGACATTTAATATTGATTTCACGGCAGACTATTAGCTACGTACCTTACCTGTGGTATCTTAGATGTCTCAAATCTTACATGTTTCACATCTCTCTTTGCTAAATTTTTCTTTGCAGGGCTACACCCTGAAAGTACCAAAAACACAGCAACGTGAGGATGTGTGAAATTGGGAGACACTGACAGCGTGGATTCACTATTGCCCATCAGCATCAGGTATTCGAGACAAACTTTAGCCTTCCAGATTGAAACCCTTGCTGTGGCTAACAGTTGGGAAACTCTTATATTTCATTCTGACTTCTGCTGAAACAGTGAAATAGAGATTTTGCTGGGTCAACAGATGCATAACACCATGCCTGTCCAGATCTTTCTTTTAGGCAGATGTTAACATCTGCTGATAGACAGACAAGATGATTTTAAATTCATGAATTCCAAAAAATTATATACTGACATATTTTTAAGGAAAAAAAAAATATTTCAAAATCCATTATTTATACTTTCTCCAGTTTTTCACTCAGCTATATGTACAGTATGTATAAATAAACTGGGTATAGTTGGACTTATACTGGTAGATTTTTAGAAATAAAAAAGCCCTGATGATGGGTAAAATATTTTCAACAGCTCCGACATACTACTTAGTATTTTTTACTGACAAATGCACAGTCAGAGTGTTTATAAATGAAATTATAGTATCAACTAGCACAGTGACAGCTTCACTGTTATTAACATGAAATTTTGGGAGTCTATTTGGAATTCAAGTTCAACTGAAATTAAGAAAATATTTAACACAACTCTGAAGTGGTCCAAACTATCCTATCATGGTCACACTTAAAACTTTTGATGGACAATAAGTTATATTGTCTTTTCAGTGGGAAAAAAAAAAAAAAGAAAAGAAATCTGTATGTGCTATTACTTTGGTACTTCATCTAAAAATGAAAGGTGAAGGGTGGTTAAAGCACAAGCAGCCTGGATTTTTTACGATGACAATTCAGAATTTTCAGTGTCTGAGGCAATTCAAACTGAAAAGCAATTTTACTCCTACATTTACCTTCAAAAGGTATTCTACAATAGTAACTTTCAATTTGTAAACCAATGTGAGCCCATTATTGCTTATAGAGCATGACAGCATTTTTGTTAACCCTTCAGTGCAGTAAGGAATTGGTGATTTTTAACACTTTATGGGTTTTTGGATCTCGGGGGGATTGTCAGCATTACTGCATTTTGAAGAATCACACCTGTGGGAACAGCACTGCTCTCCCTGCCAATCCTAACTTATCCACATTCCTTCCTAGCAGGAGAAAAACCCAGGAAACTCTTTATTATTCTACATTTTTCTCATCTTAATTCCATCTGTTAAAAACTGAACCGTTTTGGGCAGCATTTGTGAATTTTTTTCCCACCTCCACCTAAAAACCTCTATGCAGGAGACCACTTTTACAGAAATGAGCCTTTTGAACTCTTTTGAGATCTTTTGCTGAGTTTTTTTGGCATCTATGTAAGTCTGCACACTACATGAACACAGGAGAAGTGCCCCATTATTAAGCTATTTACTCTTGAACTGTAATAAAACATCAAATTAGGCACCTGCAATGTTTTTAGATCACTATTGCTTATGATTTACTACTAACTATGGATTGGAGGGGAGTGGAGAGCAAAGAAGAGCTAGAAGGGGAGGGCTTACAAAACAATTCCATTTGTCACTCTTTTTTTAAACTCCATGAACTTGAAGGCAATTTCCAAAAGAATTTTCTCCCTTACAAGTTAAATCCTTTTTCTCCTCCTTCTGTTCCACTGCTGTTAACAAAAAGCAGCTCATAAATCAAACTTTAATCAAGCTGAAAATCCCAGTTTTATTTCTTCGCTTCCCTAGGGGGTCAAAGCATTTTGCAGAATCTTCTATTTTCTGAACTTCTCCTCTTCAGAACTTCTGTTTGCTGCTTGCTTTCTCTCCTAATAAAATTACTTTCATTTAGGATTACCACCCTCCTCTCCTTCCTGACATTGCACTTGCTTCTTCAGCCTCCTGTGATTGAAAGTATTTAAAGCCCTGCAACTTAATTGGAAGAAACATGATTGTAAGGGATTAGCAACCCCTCAATTCAATATACAGAATTATGTTTACACAGCCAAGGAGAGATTAATCTGCTATTTCTCTAATTTTCCTGGTGTTTTCCTGGCTTTAGACTTCAAGTCTTTATAAACTAGCACTAAGACAATATTCAAGCAGGACAACTGGTGGAAGCACAGGACATTGTCACTAACAGCTCAGACTGGAATGGGGATTGTGCTGAATTCACTTCCAGAACTATCTGTTATATACAATTCTTATTTATTTTAAATTCCTCGCTCCAGATTTGAAAAAGTTAACAGCCTGCTGTAAAGTTTAACTGGCACAGCTGGTTTAATGAATCTTGAATTAACTCCTGGATTACTCCAGCTTGGAATGAAAAATTACTTTTTCCTTTTAATCTGCAGTTACCAAAACATTGATTCGGGACAGGTAGGCATTGATTTAAAATTTGGACAAGATCATAAACCTTTTAACACCCGCTTTTTGTTATTATTTAAAATACAGTTTACAACATTAGACTCGAGGCACTGCAGTCTCTTTAAGGCTTATTTAGGAGTAGATCAGGGACAGGAATGAATAAAGCCAAGCAAGCTGCCTTTGGATTGCATGATAACTCATGCAAGAAACTCAACCAGAGTAAGCAAATGAAAGGAGCATTTCCTGTGAGACTGCCTTATGAGATTTCCACGATGACTAGGATTGTCTTTAAGGTGATAAGCCAAGTTTTATACTGCAGTTTAGGGAATCACTTCCCAAGAATGAATAGAATTACGCCTATGGCATTCAGTAAAAATCAATGTTGAAGGACAGGAAAGCCCCTCAGCTAATACTTATAAAAATCTGCCCCTTTTACTTCATTCTGGTACCTCCTTGTTTTCTTTTATGACATGATGGAGATAGCTCTGAGCTGCAAGATGTGAATAAAAGAGAAAACTTCTTCAAACAGGGAAACTTCCCAATGCAATCTGTGCTAAACCTAGGCGTTCCAGATACGGAATTTAATTTCTTTTAAACTTACTTCACTGCTCAACAAAAAAGATAAAAGTCCTACAAGAGAGTAAAGAGACAGTTTTACACAGGAGGCACCTTCCTTATTTCTTTTAAACAAGGAGCTATTTTCCTCCAAAATAAAAGTTCTGAGTAAAGCAATCAAACTGATATATCTGCAAAAAACTTCCCTGAATCAATGTCCCATTCCAAATACATACTTTAATAGCCCAGACTCCACAAAGCAAAGCTCAGGACCTGATTTCCTGTCATATGGAAATGTCTGAGCTGTCAGGGCGAGTTTTGGAATAGAATGCTTTAAATGCTATAACTGTATGGAATATGCACATGGATATCAAAGTGGAATATAAGCAATACATGGAAATTATTGCTTATAAAATCTACTGAAGAGCTCCTTGGCCTCTGCTCAGAGTTTAGCAGTGATATATTGCAGACTCCCTGCTACTCTGCTTCTAAAGGTCTGAAGTGTCTCCAGGCAGCTGCTGTGTTTTACTGACTATGATGAGCAGTTTAGTATTTTTTGGATTTTGCTGACTACTGCTTTTCTATTGACCAATAACATTGGGGGGGATTTGAGCCACACCAACAGTAATAAACACTGATTGTCAAGAAATCTTTCCCCTGTGCTAAGCCTCTCAGGCCAATATCATCTTGCTAGGATAAGACAAGCAGAAACTTACAGCAAGATCTCAACCTACAGAAGTTGATGTACCACTAGGTTCTGCTGCCTGAAACAAAATGACTAAAGTCATTGTAATCCATTTAGATGAAAAGTCTTTACACTTGATTTAAGTAGGCTAAATTGCTTGGTTCAATCAGAAACACAAACAAGAAAAAAAACAATACAACCCCCCCGAATTCATTACTCATGCATTTTCATTTTTTCCTTTGTTTTTTGTTTCATTCTTCAAACAGATTTTCAGTACAGGAACTTCAAGTGTGACAAATAACGAATTAATTCTTTGAGGAATCGCTGTTAATTCAGCATTGAATGTCACCAGTTTACCCTTCTCCAGAAGTTTCAGCTGCTTGACAAAATTTTGTTATACCCTTAGCGGGACCTTGGATAAAATGAATTCTCAGAGTAATTACCCATATTAGGGAGCTGACTACCTATGCTGGATGTGGAAATGTTGAATCCAGGGGTGCATTTTGGGTGTTATCCGCAGATCTGGAGCTGCTGGGAGCGAAGCTGCACAGCTCAAATAGGACTCAATGAGCTGTGCAGACAGAACACTCCATCACTCTCCCAAGTACAGGTAGGAGAATAGGGATTTGCATGGATGTGCTGGTGCTGTGGAGGAAGGGGGGACTGTTTAATGTGTCCTTCACACAGCAGATGGTTCGTGAAATCTGCTTCATGGCTGGGCAGCTTTGGAAAGCCCTGCAAAGATTTGTTGCCCACTGCTTTAGCCACGAAATGAAGATATATACCCACACCAAAAGCACCAAAAAAATCAATTGCAATAGCAACCGCTCACAGAATTTTTCTCAAAGTTTTTTGAGTTTTTCTTACATTAAAGAAATATTTGGTTTCAGTCCAATTGTGAAGTTTGGTGTGACACTGAGATATTTTGCGCTCAGATAATGAAACTGTGTTCACAATCCTCTGACACCTTGTTTTCCAATAGCAAAAGAACACACCAAAAAGTAGCAACGTGTATTTACAATATTGAGGAGTTTTTAAAACACAGATCGCCACAATTCTTAATGTATAAACAATTAGAGAACCTGTTACTGTAGAAAGGTGAACCAAAGTTTCCTGTCTGAGATCAAATCTTTGAAAATCCTTGGGCCTCTCTGACATGTACTGATGTATTTTCTTGTGTGCCATCAATCAATTTGCAACTTTAAGCCTTTTTTGTTGTTGTTATTATTGTACCAGAGTGGAGCCTTGAGGCAACACTGTTCTAAATTGTTTACTTATTCTCACCCTGGTTTTAGTTTCTTATCAAGTTTCTAATCCAAAGCAATAATTTACCTGACAATTCATGACAACTCCTTTTCTATTAATCTGTCAGAGACTTTAATCTTTTAATATTCCAAGGAATTATTCCAACAAGTTCCAGTGTATCTGTTCTTCAATCAACAAACAAGACATCCTAAAGAAGCAGGACGGGAAAATGTCCTATTACAGAAGGCATAACTTCGTTTTTTAGCATTCCTTTCACACCAGTGGTAGGTTTCAGATATTTTGAAACCTTTTGCCAAGATGTTTTATCATTTTGAAATGATCCCAGGATCATTTCTAGAGTTTTCAAGAACTTGGTGCAGCAGCTGCCACCTTCCTCCTTCCACCACTGTTTATTTAGGAGCAAATGACTCCTTTTGTTGACAGCTTGCTCATGTTCCTGTGTTCCTTCAAAATTCAGAGATCAATGCACTCTGTGCTTGAGGATTTTTTACATTTCTCCGACATGCTCTGGCACCTCCATTTTTGGCTCAGATGCTAATGGCAGTGCAATAATGCAAGTAAATAATCGATTTTGCACCACCACATGATTCTCAACTCTGCTTTCTGCTTCCCAGTGCTCTGTCAGACTTGCTGATTCTTTCACAGTCTTCATATTTCTGATTGATCCAGCCCAGGATGTGTTTTCCACTGGTTTCTGGTACTCTGTTGTTTCATTCTGTCCTACTTGGCTCATACCAATTTTCATTGACTTCAATAGATGAAATATCCATTTTCTCATGGAAAGAATCTTATTTCAGAACCGACTGCCAATACATTTAAACTGACATTAAAAAGAAAAATCTGATCTACCTTTTTATACCTTCTGATATTCCCTTTTTGCACCTTCTGATATTCCTTTTTTGCCAAGAAGAAAGGTCTATATAAAACATGCATATTTTACAGCCCTATCTAATAATTAAATATTATGCACACAGAATATTTTGTATAATCCACTGAGATCTAAGTCCTTGCCAGAATTCATAGCTTGAGCCTTCCACATCAAGCGTCTTCAAAAGGCAAAGCTGAAGGCAGTGGATGTGTTTTCACATTCTCTCCTGTGTTCTACATTTGATTCTTTGTCTGACCCTCCCCAAGCCTGTTGAAAAGGCTGCTGAGTGAGTTTTTACACAGCTAAACTGCTGCTGCAGCTGACTGGAACACAGAGGGAAAGGTGAATGCCCAGCTAATGGTCATAATGGGGTAGAGGAACAACGCTGGCAGCCTTAATGGCTTCTAAAGTCACTCACTCAGAATTCCAAGCCCTCATTATGGGGTTTCTGTCCATGTTTTTGCAGAGCACTTGTCAAATAAGAACTTGTTCGTTACAATAATATAAATATTTTAGGAAAATGTAATACCCTTCAAGGTTCTTGAAGTCTTAGCATGAGTTAGCATGCTGGTCATATGGAATAATTAAAATTTGACTACAGTATTTCCATTATGATTCAGCTAAGGCTGTTAAAATGAGTATCAATAGCCTGTTATTACACATATAAATACAGATATATGTATTAATCATACAATAATTCTACTGAAGAAGTTCCTGTCCTGAGAACATATAACATTTTGAAAGAGTACTTTTATCTCCTGATCCTACCATCACTACATAATATCAGCTGCTTCCCAATCACAGAGAGTCTAAATCGTATTTTATAAACCCCACAAACTATTTCCACATGTAATGACATCTTTTCCATACCCAGACCCACACAATGGCTATGATATCAGATTCAGCTATTAAATAACCAACATTCTGATACCATAACTCTGTAAAAGTTTGCTTCAAATGAAAATACTACAGGACCAGACAGCGATTTACAAAAGCCTGCATTTGTCATTACTTTGTCTGATAAGGAGAAAAAAATCAAACATCTGAAACATTTTTAATGAGTTTTAAATATAAATGTATATATAAATAGTTTGTCTCTCATTAGTGATTTTTCTCCTCCTTGACCTTATTTTCCCAGAGAAGAGATAGGATTTCTTATTTTTAACCATTTTAGCTTTTATCATACAAGATTTCTAAGAGCTACACTTAGGAAATTGGGTTTGTGCATCATGGCAGGTCTGGCATGTGAGGAAATCTGCTACATGCTGGATTTTTCCCCCCATGCCTGTCCAAAAATACACAGCACAATTTCCATCCCATCATTGCAGCTAAGAAGAAAATCTGACAATTTATTACAGTCCTCCTGTGCCAGATAATAGTCCAATTGATGGTATGTGACAGAGCAGCTTAACTTCAAGAGCCAGCGCTTCTTCATATAACTGCTGTCACTTTTGCTTTTCTCAACTTCACCTCAGTAACTGATTTTTCCTTGCTGCTGTTTTAATTTTGATATGTCTTGTTTCCTCAGGAGGTTGCCAGGAAAGTGAATAAAAAGTAGGTTGATGTAAAGTACTCTGCATAAGGTGCCCCATATCCCATCTAATGTACCCACAGCGTGCAGATATTTACCATCAATCTGATTTACACAAACAAAAGCTTAACGTGTAAAACCTTCTTTTCACCTGGAAAACTGTCAACCTGCTTATCCATCTCCACTGAGAAACTGTTTATTAGTCCAATTAGTTATGCAGGAACTCCTTTCCAGAAACTGAAATTATGATGTATTTATTATTAGCTGTTTCCTTTAATATTGTACAGAATTTTTTTAAAAAGCTTTATTTCCTTCAAGAAACTTTTTCAGAAGAAAAAAAAATTAGAATCCTTCACTGATGCTTGCTTCATCCTATGAAAGACTAGAACAGCCTGTACGTTTGAATCTTGTGCTACTGAATAATTCTGAAATCTATTATTACAATCAAGCTTTTAATGACTAACCACTTTTCCATGCCATGTTCCCTGCATATTTGAAAGAAGTAGCAAGAGCACTTATTTTAATACTTAAATTTTTGTTTGTTTTTAACAAAAGAAAGGCTTTTTCTTTTGGAATTATGTACTTCTAATGCTCCCTAGCTGCACGCCTCCTCAGACCCAGGTGCATTTAAACAATCAAACTGTGATTTGCTAACCGTAACACAAAATAAAACCACAATCTGATTGTACTTCAGAGATAATGCTGTTGTCTCATCTCCCCTTCCACTCCTATCTCTGCTCTGCCACTCAGAAGGAATAGGTTGGGTTGGCTGCTGGGCTAGACAAAGCCAGGCAATGCTCAGGGCCTATTCAGACACAGGAAAATAAAAGGTGAAAGTTGTGCATTCTAATTATGTCTTTTATAACCATCTGCAATCAAAGGGGTTTTTAAATTATGTATTTATATACCACTTGAACAACATGGGAATAAAGCTTCACTGTTAAACATACATAGGTGGGGATCATCTTTCAATAGAGCACTTATTAAATTAATGCATAATTTAATGCAGTACAGAGATCAACAGCAAAATTCAAAAGCACTGGTATTTTTATTGAATCCATGCCCCTGAGTGTTTGGAAAGTAATATAAAATTAAAAGCTTTTCAACCTTAGCTCCTCTAGTAGTCACACTTATTTCACTCTGTTTGCCTGAGAGTTCAATCCAAAAATCTGCTGAAAGTCAGTGGAAGGGCTTTGTTGAATTAAAGAAACAAAGAGAAAAAAACTTGCTGATCAATTAAGTCACACTGCAATTTGTATAAGGTTGAAGAAGAGAAGAGTAACAAATTCTGTCAACAGGGTTCACCCTTGGATGTTCCTCTGAGCTTGCTGTCCACACATGCTAACTCATTTACAGAATCTCTGTTGGACTGGAGACAAAAGATTTTCCACCAGATGAAATCTGGACTCCGTGAGCAAGCATGGCAGAGGATGCAGCAGGCATCACTCGAGCTCAGTCTGCAAAATGGGCTCAGCACCACCTCAAACACCATCTGCCTGCTTCACACCACTGCCCTGCTGCAAAAACACGTTTACAGCTCGCTCTGAATCTCTGAAAGCATCACCAGATATCCACAGAAAACGAATGCTTTGGAATTCCACCGCTGGTGAGATGTTTCTCCTGGTGACACAAATGTGCCTCAAAGCATCCCAATTTCACCAGGAGTCCTTGGCTGCTCTTGGGAATGTGACAGTTTTGTATTTCCAGCTTAAAACCCTTAAAAAACATGGTTAAAATAATTTTAAAAAATTCCCAAGTCTTCATGAAGGTTCTGTAATGAAGGTTACAGAACTGGGGATTTATGAGTTACAGACTGGGGGTAATAGGACATTTATGGGACAATTGGCCCAGGCAGAGCTCAGCTCTGGGGCTGCACACACCAGGCTGCCCTAGAAAAGGGAGTCACAAGTGGCTATATTCTGTATTAAACAAGCAGAAGATCACTCCCATAATTGGATTAAAACAAAGAAACTAATAATAATAATAATAGTAATAAACCAATAAAAACCCCCAGTGTAGGCATAGCCACTGATGCACACATAGAAACAGAGCTCACTGGAAAATGCAGCCAAGATTCAGCTTTTTCCACTCAATTCTTCAAATGTGAACCACTGACTTTGTCATTCTCCCCCACCCCATAAAAATCTTCACTTGTCACCAATAATTGGAAGAGATACTTTCAGCAGAGCTGCAGATGCTGACACACCCAGGGTGTTCCAACATTAATGGCAGTTTTGAAAATGAGAGTTTCTGGTTCAGCATCTGTTGATGGAGGATATGTCCAAATATTTGTAGATCTCCCTGCAGCCTAGTGGTTTCAAGGTAAGCTGTTCTTCTCTGCTGTGTCCTGATCCATAATAACTCTGATCCAAATTTAACACTTCCCAAAAATACAAAGTGTTTTTAGTGAATTCAAGCACCCATATACTCCTCTAAGAGCTGATTTTTTGAGTTAAATCTTCCTAGTCAGCGTTAAATAAACTAAATTTATGCAGGAGGAGCTGTTTAAGCTTCAACTTCCCAATCCTCAGCCAGGATGGCCGCAGTTGGGAGCTATTAAGTTCCATACTGTATCCCAGGGCTCCAAGGACTGGAGATTTTGCACACCATATGTGCTGTGAAGGTGTCCTAAAAGAAGGGATTTTGTAGTGTTTGGAGTTAAAAAAGGAGTGAGAGAAAGAGAGAGTGTGTGTGTACAAGCATGCGCTGTCAGTATTTCCTGCAGTAAATCAAAATAAAAACTCTCCCTTCTAGGTCAGATAACAGGATCCTGTTCTTTCATTTCTAATCTATTGTGCAATTCTTCAAGAATCTACTAATTCAGTATAGTACTTCCCCCAAAATGAATAGCCCAGTTTACCACATTATCTACTTGTCAAAGGCGTGCTGACCTTCATTAACAACTATAACAACACTTTTGGGTAGATGCAAAATGGTAGCATTTGGGGAATAACTTCAGACATCTGCTTACTCCTCCCTCAAACCTCCTCCTGACTAAAGAAGGGGTTTTTTTGCTGACTCTTCTTAAGAGGGAGGGAAAAAAAGGTCAAAACCTTATTAGATTATAAAATAATCTCAGTTAGATTTTCTGATAGCCTCTTAAATACAGCAGCTCAGGTTCCTCCAAGAGCTGAAGGCTCTTTAGCATTCCCAAGACCATGGGCTGCTCCTGAGGAGATGATAATTTGTCACTAAACGTTCACTGCTGCCTAAAGCTTGATGGGAAATCTCAACCCATCACATCTCTGTCAGATGGTGGAGCAGCTCTCCATCTCCCAAGGCTGCCAGATGATCAAAAATCTCAGAGACGACACATGGTAGTCCTGGAACTCCTTGTCTGGAGTGTCAGGAGGAATGGCCAGCACAGATCAAAGCAGTCATCCATCTAATCCCAAATCCTGTCTTGAACAGTGACATTTTAAGGAAAAAACCCAAAACTCTTCATTTAGGAGACAAATCTACCCTGTGAGAAGTGTACTTTTTGCTACAAGTGCCACAAGACCATTTATGCAAGGAAGCATAAGATCTGTAATCCTTTCAGTGCTCTGACATAATTTAAATACTAATCATTTCAAGTAGAGTGTTATTTTATTCTTATTAACGTTCAGTTCAGGATACCATATGGCAGTGAGTGATGCAGATTAATCATTAGTCCCAAGAGAAAAACAAGCTCTCTGTGCTGATTTTGAACAGGACAGTTTTCCATTGCTCTGCCCTTCCTCCTTGAAGAGTTTAAAAAAATATCCTCCCCACATCTTCCACTATCCCATATTACAGTTTTATCACACCAGCTCCCAAAAATCAAATCTTTCCCTTCTATTGGGAGAGTTCAATGAACAAAAATAGAGACTGGAACAAAAATAAACTATTCTGAAATACTCAAATGAAGCATTAATGGGGAACATAGGAGTGCAAACGTAAGGATAAACAAATTAGGCCTGAAGTGTTTTTGTGAGTTAGAGTTGTACTATAAAATAAATTAAACTTAGAAAGGTGACAAGAAATATAGGCAACTGATAAGGATTTGGCGGGTTTTTTTGCTTCTTTGGTTGGTTTTGGGTTTGATTTTTTAATGGGAGGAAATTACATGATTGAAAGGAAAAACTACAGGTTTCTAGTCACATCCTTGATTATCTACCTGTTTGGGTTTTTTTTTTTTGGTGCAAGCCCTTTGGCATCACAAGCAATGTCACATTTTTGTATAGTGCCTGATACATCTTGGAGGCTATTATTAATAATATATAAACCAGCTAGAGTTGTAAATTATTTCCTTTTACATTTATTATACCTGCTCAGGCAAGGTTGACAGACTAAAATAGTCCCTTAAATGGTGCCTTGATTTACCAGAATGTAGCAGGTCAATGCAGGCCAAAACTTACATTCATATTTTAAATTGGGCTCCCTAAACTAGGAAAGGTATTTAATTGAAACACCAAATCTCACTTTATTCAAGATAACTTGTAAACATCCATTAGGAAGTTTATTCCTGAACCACTGCTAGTGTGGGATTTGCTTCTTGGCTACTCTATGGCTCATTAAATACCTGTTTTTCTCCTTGCTGCTGACAGGTGATTTGGGCCATGCTGTAATTAAGGATGGTGTTAACAGCTGTACCAGAGACATATTCCAGTGAATTTAGAACTCAGTCATGCTAAAAAAACTGAATTAAGGTGTTCCAAGAGCTCAGTAGCTACTATTCTTTAATATATGAGACAAAATAAACACCCACAGGCAGCAATAGTACTGCAGCACAGGTAGTGGCCTTGCTAGATACGAGACATTTAGCCAACTAGATATTGGCCATTTTAGATGTTAAATGGGAAAATGGTCATTCTTTAGCACAGAGATATACCCTTGAAACAGTGCCTTGGACCTGCACAAATTTGTACTCTCAATGGAGTCCTACAGGTGCCAAAGAACTGAGTAATTTCCAAATGCAGCTGTCAAACATCTGTACAAAAATTATTTTCTTTCTGTGGGAACACAGGAGAATGTCTGTGTACATGGATTATCACAGGAGGAGCTACCAATGGGAAAATACAGAGATAACGATCCTAAAATACAACAGAAAGGGCCAAAAAACAATAACAGTGGAGGAAAAAATAGACAAATTGCAATCTGAGTATACCCGTTATATGCAGAGGAATTACCAAAAGGAAAAACCAGGAATGTAAAAGTACTGACTCAGGTAAGGATGGTTCTCATTAGAAATCATTCATTAAATGGTCACTGTTAGGCTTTTGAAATAAACAGCCTGAGAAGTGTAGAGAGATGCTCAGGGGTGAATGTTTACAACAACCAGTCCTGATAATTATTTGACAATTAAGTTTGCAATAGATAGAACAAACATACATTGAATAAATCTGCTTTCAAGCATTGTTTCCAGCTACACTGATCCAGAGTCAATCCTGCTGCTATTTTATCCACCCTCTTCCCCCTCCAACTATTCCATATTTCTGTATTCTGTAAATTATCTGAGCAAAGAAAGCACACATTACTGTAGATTTGCTCCGCAAAAGTCACTGCAGAAAAAAATCTGACTACATATCATGTCAGTTTTTTCTTTGCAGAAAAAAAAGTGATAGGTGCATTGCTTATACAAGTACCATGACAAGCACATCAAATAATCTTCATTTTTCATGGAGTAAACTGACAGTGACATTTCATATGGGGAACAGGGGACAGATTTTCAAATCTATGGAAATCTTTGACAGCTTAGATACAAAAACAGGCTGGGGTACCACAGACATGTCAGGGAAGAATAAAATCAAACTTTTCCATAGACAATAGAAAAGATTTTACAATTTACATATTTATAGGCTTGTTCAGTTACTCTACAGCAAAGGGAATAATCACCATATTTTCTCAAATCAATCAGTAATTCACATTCATTGTATCTTCTACTCTGCTTTAAAAAGGGATGTTGAGTATCCTAAAAGTTCAGGTGAAAGATTTCTCTTGTTTTGCCTTTAGAACTTCAATAATAATAAATCCAATTAATTAAAGACAATTATCTTTAATTGAATAACAATTAATTTTCAATTTTGTGGGGCAAAGAGAGGAGAGCTTTATAAAATTTGTAAAGGCAATTTCTACAAGATGATATCATTTTCTTTACCTCAGTCCCTGGGAAATAATTGGAGGAATACACTGAACAAAGAGAAAGTTGAGATTTCCATTACTCTGTATGGAAGTCAGATTACTCCAGAATCCTAAATGCAAATTAATGCAAATAGCACTGTTTCCTATGGCACAACATTGTTTGGGTGGTATAAAGCAAAAAAAAAAAAACAACAAAAAAACCCCAGCTTTTCATGGAAATGAAATTTGGAAGTGAAGGAGTAGGAGAAGCTTATGGATTTCAGAACTTACTACATGTTATGCTTTATTAAGATTTCGAACATTTTAATTAAAAAAAAAACCAAAATATTTCTTCTCTTTTTAACTTCTAGAACTCACTGAGACAGGCCAACCAGGAAACACAAAATTCTTTAAGATAAAATACATATACAGGACTTGAGTTTAGTCCTGCAATGACCGTCATTGCTCCAGAATTACCCATAATGAAGTGGATATTATTTCCCTACTCCATGCAGGGAATTCCACTTTAGACACTTGGACTGTTCTTGTGAATCATGTAATCACAATGTTCCCACACCACACTCCTAGGCACACTGCAATATCTATTTTATTGTATTTGCATGTTCATGTCAGTCTTTTTTTTTTCCCAAGAAAAGAAATTCAGATATAGTTTGAATTATTCAGAGAAACAAGTCAGAAAGGCAGCACTTGAATAAAAACATGACTATTATAATTCACCGAAAAAAAGCAACGCTTGAATTACTTCCTGTCTAAAATAGGCTTTGAACATACAGAAAATAAACTATCTTTTACTGTTCAGCTCTTCTGTGATGATTTTCTCTTCCACACAGAGAGAAGAAACCTGAAAGTCATCACTTTCGGTGTAAAGACATGGAGGTGTATGATAAAGGAGGCGACACAGAGCCTAAGTTTACCCACAGCTTTGGATGTCAGAATGACAACTGATTTTGCAGATAAAGGAAATTTGGTAGAACCAACTTATCTGAACCTTTATGTAAAGGATTTGACACCTATAGGAAACTACTAGTTAACCTGCAGGAAGTGGTAGTAAAGTTAATGCAAAGAGAGATAAAAGTTTGCTGAAATATCATGTAACAAACACAGGGCAAAGGGGAAAAAATGAACAGGAGGTTTCTCATGCAGCATTAATGGCTCCATAAAAAAGCAGGTGCTGGTTGGGTCTTGTGGTGGGAGGAACCTGAGAGCCATCAGCTCAAAGGGCACGAGAACATCAAACGGGGAGAACTAGCTGACCTTGAGGATGAGGGCAGAATGAAATTTAACACCATTAAAATTTAAGTGTACTAATAACAGGAAATGGTAGCCCGGGGGGTAATTCGTGGGAAAAGTTACAAGACGAAAGTATCTTTGGAACACAAATTAGCAGGGCGAACTGTGTCCCAAAATTCTTCCACCCTAGCAACTTCCATTTATTCCCACATACTTCTTTTTAATGCCTCCATTTTCCCACCTCTTTTTCAAAGTACCCCCTTCTTCCTTACAGTGGATATATTTCTAGAATCATGGAGGGGTTTCTGACTGGGAGGAAATGGGTCTCTACAGAACTGCCCCAGCTGCTCCTCTCTCTAAACATTCCCAGTTAACATGGTGATGAAAAAGATAAATGCACCTTGCTATTCTATGAAAGCATTTTTGGTATTTTTCTATAGATATCGGGAGGGATTCGTGCTCTAATTCAATACATGAGGGTCTCATCTGCAGAGTTCATACAATTCTTGTAAAAAGCAATAAAAACAAATGAAGTTAAAAAATATGGATGTAGAAAAGAATTACTAAAGCTGGCTGGTGAGTGGTGAACTCTACAAGTAGACTAAAGAATGCTTGCTCCTTTGCCTAATAAAAGGAAATCCAAAATACAATTATATATTTTTTTTTAAATGGATCAGAAGAATAAAAATTAGCAAATTAGGAGAATAATGTTGGTACAAAACGAATACCATGAATAAACTGACACGGAAATTAGAAAACTTAAGAACCATTAAAGGAATTTGATCGCTCCAAGCAGTCATAAGAATCATTTTTAAGGCAGAGCCTGACCTAAAAGACATTCTGTGATGTGGTTGCCAGAAACAGAGGCTGATTTTGTTTATGCAGAAGAGTTCTGTGATCATAACTCTGAATTGGGCAAACTGCTTATGCCTAAAATACATGACACACTTTAATCACAGGGATCTTTCTTGGTATATATAGGAATCATCCCATAAGACATTTACTTTAAAATATTTATATGTTCAGGCAGGCTTTAGCCAGAAAAAAACCGCATTAGATCCTTACATCAATAATTTCACATAAAAAAAATTTCTGAGTTGCTATTGTTTTATGAGAGAAAATATGTCTATTATATATAAATACACACATTTAAGTGTGCATGTTTTTGCACAAAACTGTACTTGAAAAATGTGTACACTTGGAAAACAACCAGAATCATTCTCTGGTCTTATCCTGGATCCAGTTGTGCAACCAACAAAACTATTTGTTGTTATAATTTTGAATATGAACAATAAAACTTCAGAGAGCTACTAGTTGGTCTATTAATTGCAGTGACACCACTTTCTCCAGGAGTTAAAGGTCCACTTGTATATTCTTACAGCTTGAAAATTCACTCTACCAACAAAAAATGACCTTAGGCCTGACATGTTCTTTTTTCTGACAAAATTTTATTTTTTCAAAAATTGAGCCCCATTTTTTCAGATTAAAAAGTAAAGAAAATAATTTAGATTTCTCTTCTACAATATGATTGTAAACCAAATAATTTTGATTGTAAACCAAGCAAACCAAGTAATTTTGAATTCTCTTCTGCAATATGCACTAGAAAAAGATGAGGGGGAAAGCCTCACATATTTTTGGTCAGCTATTATTTTAATGGCATTTCACACCCACAGTTTCTCTGTTTCTTATTAGCATTAGAGTGTGTTCCTTCTTTCTCTCCAAAGGAGAGCTACTGCATATTCCAAAACTCCTTCAGTCTCTGAGGCACTTGTCACTCATATAACCAGAATAGAATTCACTGTGCACAACAACTGCATTACAATATCAGGAGTTTTCACTCCTGTTTATGGAAATGGGAGTGTCATGACATAAATCTCCTAAATATTTACATCTGCTTAAACCTCACTGTAAAACAGATATGCACAGCAAAAAAATGGGGGTTTAGGACGTGAGTAGAAGTTATGCAACAGGCAACAGGTATTTAAAGTCACAAAAGCAATTTTAGAAATCTTAAATATCTCTTAGGGGTGATGCCCAAGTCTCTTTGGCCAGTCCTGCCTGTGCTCCTGAAACTCACTCACGGCCTTGTGTGTGGGATTTATTTTTTCTCCAAGTTAAAAAAAAATAAAATCCTCTTGGGAATGTCAAAGGAAGATGTGCTATTTGATGCAACCCATACATTTTGCCCTGAGATTTAAGAATGTTATTTGTTTTGCAAAGAGGCTTCTGGTGTGAGTGCATTAATTCTGAGAATGGGTCTGACAGTGCTGCAACATTGAACTAGTGAGGGACAAAAAATTCAAGAAGCTAAATATGTATGATCCCAGGAAGGAAATATTTTAAACAAAGATTAGTTTTTAAGAAAATGGCTTCATGCTGTTCACATATAGTTCAAGCCTTCCCTTACTACATACAAATAAAAAATGTTTATTTCTTTGGATGGCTTGTCAGTATGTGTCAGTTTGCAATGCTTATGATAAAATGTCAACACAAAGCTTCACTATATCAGATCCCTTGTGTTTTAACCCATTTAGTGCTTATGGTTCTATCTCAGTAACTCTGCACATAAAAAAATGCATAATATTTTTTCCACTTGATAAGTCTACACTTAAGGGATCCTGGTGCATTGAAACAGTCATGCACGCCCCGCGGGTTACTCTATTGCTTTTTTCCCTCCTATTTCCAGATCCTCATTTATTTTTGTTTTTAACAGAATTTAAAATTAAGTTTTTTTAGAGCAGATAAAAGAGCCAAGTGCTCACTGATGCTTTTAGGAAAATCCCTCTTTCGAATGCAAAAGCTGTTGCCGTTCCGCTATCCACAGCAGATCACACAGCAAAGCCTAACAAGCTTCTGGTGAAGAGTGAGCTTTTTTTTTTATATTATTATTATTCCAGCCAGTCAACTGACAACAGCTCCAACCCGGTTAGAAATCCTTTAAAATGCACTTCAGAAATCACCATCACAATCGCTACTAATTGGCACTTTTGCTGGCAGCCTCGGGAAAAGCAGAGCAGCAGAGACTGAAGGGCATGGAGAGTGGATCCTCCTGCCTGTCAGGAACCTTCTCCCCAGCTGGGCTCAGCCATTCCTGGGGCACAGAGCTTCCCAGAACAAACCACCCCATGCTCCATCCAGGCTGTACCTGTGGGGTTTTAAAAGGTTACTCTCACACCCTGCGGTGGCAGGTTGTCTATTATTCCTTTTCTAGAAAGGGAAACGACGCAGCCAGGATGAGAACCAACCATCCATGAGCTGGGCTGTGCCCTGCAAAACCTGAGCCAAGAGAAGAATAAACCCCAGAACTAATGTGGTTAAAATGTTAGAAGCTTTTGTCTCGTTTTCAATGAAACTATGGAGTTTATACACTGTGCTTTGATTGTGATCCATAACCAAGCTCCA
The DNA here is from genome assembly GCA_013397955.1 of Grantiella picta. Taxonomy (NCBI): domain Eukaryota; kingdom Metazoa; phylum Chordata; class Aves; order Passeriformes; family Meliphagidae; genus Grantiella; species Grantiella picta. The sequence goes on from VZRM01008322.1 coordinate 4,135,100, forward strand.
AGCCCACCTTCCTGGATTCCTAGGATGCAAACCCATTTCACACAGATCATGAGCAGTACAGCTCCTCGCTGAAAACACAAAACTGATTTTCATAAACTACCAATTCCAAGACTTTTTTCCAATCCCCTTTGATACCTAATGGCATGTTAGGACCTCAAAATCAGCATCTAGATTTTGTTAGAAGCTTTTTGCGAGCCATTTATCTGCAGAAGGGCCAGGACTTAACTGGTGTTGAGGCAAAAGCATTTCCACGTGAGTGAAACCTGCAGAAAGGATGTAAATTACTGAAGCAATTGCCCTATTGATTGTGTGATAAAATGGCTTTCCCACAGCGTGGCAATTAAAGGATTGTGGCATTTCTTTCTTGAAAGGCTGTGCTGCAAGACAGGCAAACACAGAGCTGTAGGTTTGCACTTTGTTGGAAGTCCTGTGTCCCAGCTGGATACACCCAATAGCCATTCCCTGTGACTCTGGGATTGCTGAGGCTGTCAGGCTGCTGGGCAGCTAGTGAGCAGAAATCAAATCAACCTGTCCGCCGAGTTCAAGAAACACCGAAGAAATGACTGCATTTATTTCACATATTAATGGACAAATAACATTTTCCTGGTTTGGGTATGTTGTCTCCCTGCTGGAAGCTCCTCAACGCCAGATGTGCAATGGCTGGAGGATGTTCCTGCAGCAAGACTCACACTTGTGCCTGCTGCTCAGAACGCCTCACTGTTTTCCCCAGTGATGCCTTAATAAGGCTAAAATCTGCAAAGTTCCCTTTACACTGAACAGGTGGAGAATTGCAGATCAAACACCTAACAGTTCCCTGCTTGTGCCATGGAAAAAGTCATCCTTGCCTCCATAAAGCAGCTGGATCTGTCCAGCTGCTGATCCTGAGCTGTGCCATTGCACAGAAATTAAACAGCACATCCCTCTCAGGAGCAGGAAAACAGCACAGAGTGACCTAGATGGTTCCTTGGATCCACCTTGGATGAAAATCCAAATTGCTTCTGCAGTGGGGATCATGAATGAGCGAAAGGGAAGTTCAGATACCAAATGCAGTTCTTTATCTGCTGAAAAATCTGTATTAAAATAGGCGAATTGAAGATTTGCTGTTCATGTAGACATCAGAACGGTTAAAACCAAGAAAAACAGTATCAAAACCCCACAAACAACCCCAAACCTCTTGGCATTTCCAGATAATTAGGTAAAAATTGAACTCTTCTGGTTATTAAAGGTTAATATGTTCTTGTCAATATACAATATACTTTCTGTAAATATTGTGAGAAATAATAGTTTTGTGCTAGTGTAAACCAGCACAACTATTGTTTTTTTAATATATTAGGAAAAAAAACTTAAAAAGCTTCTTTTTTCCTCACAAGGGAAGCAGTCGCTAGCAGCAATAAATATGTTTTCTACTTACTGATTTATTTATTGTTCTGTCAAACTAAGAACATTTAAAGTATTTCTGCGCTAAATATATTCAACTTATCAAAAATCATGTACAGAATGGGAAATGTCGGAATAAAATTAGCAAGATTTTCTTTTATTGTAAGTCATAACAAACAGAGCTTTATACTTGGCACAATATAATTCTTGCTTTAAAATCAAAATTTAACCTTTAAATAAATTGCGGAAATAAAAAGTGGAATCCTGTTTTTCTGAGGAGGAATTTAGAAACAATATGTTGTTATGCATATAGTTTTAATTAATGGAAGTGACTGCACAACCACAATTATGGGACCCACATTTGATTGACACCTGATATTCAAGTGGAAAATGAGTAATTCTGTGGGTTTTGGAAAAGGAAAGACCATAATTTTTTTGTTCAACATGTTAGTCAACAGCAGTAAGGACGTGCAATATGAGAATTGACACCCACAAGCTTTTTGTTTAAATAAATCTCTACACTTTCAACTGCCAAGTGAAAAAGAGGAAATGAATGTATTACAAAATCCATACAGAAATTTTCACCAAATTGAGTTCCCGAGGAAAGGCAATTTTAATTAGATTTTTAGCTTGCTAGTTAAGACTTCTGCCAGTAAAATGGTAAAAGGGATAGATTCTTGACAGAGGCATGTGATTAAATCATAGCAGTTTCACTCTCTGAGAGTTTTCAGTCAACTCAAAAAAACTAAACTCTACCTGATACTAAGTACACCTAATTTTCATAAATTCCAGGTTACGAAGTACCTTTTTTCTATCATCTTGAGTAAAAAGTAGTCCTAAATGCAAATTTAATTTCAGTTGCAGTAGCTGGTGGCTGGTGCTGGGGAGAGTTACAGAACCTCTCAGAGATTTCCCAAGTTTTCACAGCACAGTCTTGGCAGAGGAGCAAGAAACGAATATTGCTTGATACAGTTAAAACTCTAGAAAGTATGAGACTTTTCTTATATAGAATGACTGAAATCAGCCGAAATTCAGATCATGTCCCATCATCATGATGGACTCCACACAGCAGCCCTCATGCCAGATGGATATGGCAATTCAATATTGCACAGAGCAGCCTGAATTACGATGGAGACATCTAACACAGAAATCTTCCAGTCGGCATGATTTGGTCCATTCTCCTACTGCAATTCAGCCAGCACTGGAATGTTTGGGGTGTTTGATTTTTGTCCTCTATGAGAAATACAGTGTCCTTAACTCTACCTTGACTTTTGCAGGTACAAGGAAATTGGGCTGACTTGCCCTGACTCCATTGCAGCCATGAGTGCAGCCATGATTTCTCCTTATCATCCCCTGGCCTGAGTGAGATGCTTCAATTTCAGACCTACAGCCAGGATAACACACAAGTGGAAAGCTCACTAGAATAACACATCTTTCAGCTGGTGGAGGAACCCCATTTTTTGCCAATAAAGATGCTCTTACAGACACTTTAAAATGCATTTTAAGAAGGGCAATACTGCACTTGAGCTGTGTGCCTAATTTGCAGTGCAAAGATAAGAAATCAACTGCTTGTTCTTGACTCATATTTTCAATGAGCTTGTTATTTGCTCCGCTCAGTGTTTGTGCAAGAAAAATTGCTCATTGAAAAGTAAAGTAGAAAAGAACAAAGAAAAAAACATTTTTAGCTTAATTTTAATTTCTGCATGCTGGGCAAACAGCATGAATTTCCCTGTAAAAATTGTGTTGAAATGGGAGCCATTGAGCTAGGGAGTGCTCAATCTCAGTTTTGCTTGTTTAACCAGTTCTTGATTTTAGAGCATGTGGATCTAATGCACTCTGCTTGGGGATGTTTCTTACTGTATTTCATTACAGCTGCTGAGAATTTAAAGCAATTAGCTTTCCATGTTTCTCTCTGTTTCTTTTTGTGTAGTGTTCCCTATCATGGGACTGCTCTTATTATCTTGTATGTTAAAGCTCATCAGATTTGTATCCTTGTTTGCCAGGCAGAAATTAGCGGTGAACTATAGGAGCTGCTCTGGAGTTGTGCTGTGTATATTCCTGCTGATTTCTGCAATGTGCTGCTGCTCAGAGATCAGCTCATGGGTTACTGCTTTGCCTTAGGGCTCAGGCAGATGTTCTCAGTTTTGGGTAGTTCATATGAATTTGGACACCAAACACTGTGTCCTTCTTGCTGTCAAAGTTATTTGAAGAAACTTCCACTCTGTAAGAACAGATGGGACATGGATTAGGAAATGGATTCTAACTAGTTACACCTCTGAAACTACAATATTCATTTTATTTTACAGAAGAGGAGTGACATCTGAAATTTGTATCAAACTCTATCCCTGCTGTCCCCATATTTTGTGACCTTTTTGATAATAATCAGCTTACACAAAAGTTGCATGCAACTCTCAGCAACTGAAACGGGAATTTAATTATTTGAAAACAATCCCCTGAATTCTTTAGCACCATTCACAATCCCCTGTCTGTGGCACTCCAACATTGTGCAATTGGCATCATGGAACATAAACAGAATTATCTTAATCTCTGGATAGGAACAAGATAGCCTACACAATCAGATATATTTCATAGAGATATATCTTTCCAGACACTTTAATAGTCCCCAGCACTGGTGGTGATGAGCAGTAAGCTTGTACTTGAATGTCATTTTTGTTTTCTACCACTTTCTGGATACACATAAATATGTAGGCAATAAAACTGGCAGTTGATGAAAAAGTATGACTCCTCGAGCTATAAGAATTTCTTATTTGACTCATGTTAAAGACATGAAAAGATCAGTCCCAGAAATCTTTTCAAAATTGAAAACCCATTTTTTACCCTATTCAACTTTTACTCCGTCTGAGACAGTTAACGGTGAGCAAGTTAACTGTGTTGAGTGTAACATCCAAGACATCCTTTCTATTTTATTCCACACATTCTACTGCTTTGAGTTTGAGGGTGGGTTTAGGGTCCTTTTCTTAAGACTGTCATAAGGTTAAAACTTTAAAGCTATTTTTTTCCGTGGAATACAGTGAGTACTTTACATCTAAACCTCTGTTCTGCATTTTGACAGTAAGCTTGAATCTGGTAATCTAAGAGAAGGAAAAAGCAGTCTCAGCAGACATGCTCCAACCTTGTGTTCGACCATATTAAGAATTAATACTTAGTCTTGCCGTACAACCCAGCTTTCCTAAAGCCACCTAAATCCTCTTGGCTGCTGCTTTGACAGGGCAGCATCAATCGCAGTGCTCAACTTTTGTATTTGCTAATTCAATAGGCAGCCAGACAAGGCTTTCAGAGCTGTGTTTATGGGATAATGAGGCTTTTTACATAGTTTCAATTTTTGCCATGTTGCCAGAAAAAAAAAAGCATCTTTGAGAGCGATGGATTTGAAAAATATTTTCAGAATAAATGCTTCCTGCATATGAAATGCTTCTGATAGGACCAATTGTTTGAACTTTCTTTGAAACTATTCAGGAAGCTTGGGCTTGGGATATCCTCCTTTTTGCATCTTCACTGGCCATTTTTGACAGAGGAGAAGTCTTAAAGTACCATAGTTTGGGGTGAATATAAATCTAAGATTTCTAACAGGCTTCTTGTGCCTCATTTCCTTGCATTTTATGTAAGTTTTACACCTCTAAGACAAAACTGCTACTTTTTGGCAGTTGCAATTACATTTTAATATTGTAAAAGCATGAACATACATAATCTAGCTGAAGGTGTGTGCTGAGTGCTGTTCCATCCAATTTATTTTTCTCGTTTATGGAGTCCTGTTCACTTCTTTTTCAGTACATACTTATTAATGTTTGGATCTTGATTGGGAATTTTGACCTCTGAAGCATTTCAGTTTTAAAAGCACCGGCAGTGATCAAAATAGTTCTGATTTAAAACTCATTAACATTTAATATTTAAAATCAAGAGTCTTTCAAGCCTAGCCTCAGCAGTTTAGGGGCTATGGCAAAACTGCAGATTTTTTTGTATCTGCCCCTTACATTAGTGCAAATACATCAGTGCTTGCATTCTGTCCTGAATGCTGCAGTAAAGTTCTACCAGGGTTATGTGATATATAAATATAGCAGATACGCAAATAATGGACAAATAAGCCATGTTACTGGGATTTGCTTAATTAGCCGTTGTGACTTAATCAGCAATACTCATCTAAACAGGTAACAGTGTCTCAGCAACACCACCTTTTGGTGTTTTAGTGCTTTTCTAGCAATCAGTGTTTCTAACACTGCATGAACATCAGAGCAGCTTCTCGTCCCCGATGTCCTCGAGGGAAGTTCAGCCCCAGCCCTACAAACTCTGCACACTTCAGCTGTTTTACTCAAACAGACAGCGACTTGGTTCCCCTCTGACTCTACACTGTGACACTGAACACCCACTAAATATTGTTATATAGAGTTTTTTTTGATGAAACATCATTTCAGAGGCTTTACCTTTTTGACATTTCTGCAACTGGCTGATGTTTGGAACTGCACAGAACAGCAATTATTAGGGGAAAAAAAGCCAAAAACCAAAGAAGAGTTAGGGACTCTTATATTGCAGTGAAAATTGAGAATAAGGATTTCGAGCTTCCTCTCTCATTCTTGATTTTTTCCTCACCCTGCTGACAGAGACCTTGTCTCTGTAACCTGATAATTTAGTTGTTTCAAGCTCTGCATCTTTTGACATTTACTAAGGTCCTTCATTGATTTATCTCAGTTAAGCACATTCATATGTTGACAGATCTTAATCATTTCTTCTTACCTGCCCAGTCATGGCTGTACAACCCAATCTCTCTCAATCTCCCAAGAAAGGAATTACCACAAATCAAAGCCCTTAGGTAATAAAACACAAAACTTAGTGAGCAAACACTGACTCACCTGTTACTTTTTTTAAGGTTTTCCTCGCTTCTTCCCCAGTTTTGGAACAAACCTGAAGAGCACCCTCTTTAACAATTTTTAGTTGTGTTCCTAGCTCTATTTATGAGGTTAACTTGGGGAAAAACTTCCATAAACAGAATAATTTGGCACCTTGCTGCTCAAGAGCCTCCCAGCTCCTCGCTCAAGTCAGGGCTGATGGAGCTGATGCTGTCAGGGGTTTAGTCTCCTCTAATACCCAGGTGAATGTGGATGCCTGCTCACGTTAAAACACATTTCTCATCCAACACAGTGCTGCTCAAAATGTGAGTTTGTCCCCTGCTGCTGCTGCTGAGCCATCCCTTCACTTCACACACTTTTGCCCAGGGCCATGCTGGTTTCTATTCATAAAGGCTTCACATCAGTGTCCCACTGCTGCCTAATTGCAGCTAGGAGCTCAAAAAAGCAGCACTGTGGCTTTTTCTAATGGCTTGTGGTTAGAATTCCCATGCATAATATACTGTGGCAGGATATCAGATTGCTGTCACACACCAAAATTCGAGTCAGCCATTTGAGTTGTAATTGTGTTAACAGCAAATTGCCTGTTGCTGGATTCCTTCTGCCCAATAACAATTTGTAAAGCTCTCACAGAGGTCTCAAAGTAGAGGCAGAATCATATTTTCACTAAATGTGTCTATATTTTTCCCTGCCCTGGAAATACTGCACGGATTGCCTTCCTGAGCCTCGTAATTGAGGGAGTTCCTGACTCCTGCACTCACTACCACGGCAGGTCACACACAGCGACAGCTTGAGAGCCTTGAAAAACCTCCCTGATCTCTGAATTCCCCTCACCCCAGCAGATTTAGACAATTATCAGCATTTTAAACTCCATCACGATGGGGTTTGTGCCTTGGTGGTAAAACAATCACACAATGCTGAGCCTGACTGGGAGCTCCAAATTCAGAGCTCCTAATGCTGGGTTGTGCTTTGAGAGGAACCCAGCAAAGCATTTCTCACACCTAAATGTACAACAAAGAAATAATCAGAGGGGAATCCATCATCATTATTACACCTGCTATTGTCAGAAGGTTTCCAAAAGAGGTATTTGACAAGGTGAAGCACCACTGTGACTGCTGCTTGTTTAAATGCTTGTTATCTCCACACACCTCTGAGCACAACGAGGCTTTGATTGTCCCTGCATTACACACCTTCGTTAAATAAATCAAAAAATAGACTACTTAATACAAACATTGCACTTGAACTTTGCTACTTAAGTGCTGGATGAACAAAATGACTGAAAAAAGCTTATTGGTTTATACCAGTCTTACTAGTGGCTCAATAAACAGCAAACAAAAGAAGTGGTGATAACATAAATTATCAAAAATATTTTGCATTTTCTGTATTGTATTAGCAACTAAATGTCTTGTTAAACTGAATAAATGAATGCTAAAAAAAACAGTTACACTTTTTTTCGTATCAAGAAGTGGAAGCTGTACCAGAATTGCTCTTTTTAATGAAGTTAATGTCATTAGATTAAAAAACTCTGATTATAGGTAGATTTATTATATCATTTTTATGTCAAAAATTGTTTAAAGTTTAAAATTAAGAGGATAATCAGACTTAGATATAATTTTCATATAACCCTAAAAGAACTCCTAAAAGTAGATGTGACAACTGAATGCATTATTTTTCATGTGCTGGAAAGCTTCTACATTAAGATCTTACTTGTCTTCTGTCTCCAGGATTCCTTTGCTTATGGCCAACCAGACATGTGATGTATAGCAGAAAAATCTAATACAATTAACATGCAGAAATAATTCACCAAGATAAAAATTCTTGACAGATCTGGAGCACTTGAAGGTTATCTTGCTACACAATCACACATTAGAAATACTAAACTTAAATTTTTAAATTATAGTTTGCATTGTTTTTCTCTGTTTAACTAGAAATGTGTTTGTTGTCAGATTTGAATAGGGAAAAAGAACAAATCATAAAGTTCAGATTTATGTGTGACCCTCCTGTCGCCTCTCTTTTAAAGTGACTATGGGCTAGAAAACATAGAAAACAACTTTTACTGGTCAGCTGGTTGATAGGTAATATGAGAAACTCTATAGTGATCCTCCCTGAGATCTATAAATGACCACAACAGGACTGCACTGAGTATAGGATAAAACATTGTTCATCACACAGATGGATTTAACATTACAGGACAAAAATAAAGCAACCAGAGCTGTTCCTTTAAGCCTCCAATTGCCAGATGTATCGAATCTCCAGCATTATTCACTCGTGTGCTTTTCTCCCCATTTCAGTGTCTGACCTTGGATGGATATCTGTATCCATTCTGCATCCACATCCACTTGGAGTGTGAATAGTCTTTATCTGATCAAGTCCAGAATCTCACCCACTGCAATCATGTATTTCTAAAAGAGGACCTTAATGCTTTAAAAAATCACTTTCCCTTTTTTTTAACTGCTGAACTCAATAGATATCAGCACATTCATAGTCATTTCAAAGGAAGTACTTCTCCATCAAAATACAGGGTTTAAGTGGGACCAATCAATATAAAATATACAGCAGGAATAGGGAAAAAAAGTTCAGGTCAGATACTTTGAGAGATATAAAATGTCACAGTTAATTTTTCACTCGTCTAGACTGAAAAGGAACTGCTGAATTATCTATGAAAGTGAACTCACTTTGATACTTTGACATCAATGCTGCATAACATTATCCAGAAGAGTAGAGCAGCTCCATTATTTACTCACTCACATAGTGATAGTATCTACTATCACATATATAAATATATATAAATATATATATATACATACAGAATCACTGAGCCTTCCAAATGATAAAATTACAGGACAATGCGAATTTGGGGAAATAGAGAGGAAATGTCCCCAGTGGGACCAAAGGATGTGTACAGAGTGCTGCCTGGTTCTCTGCCATGCCATCTATGCAATGCTCCCACAAGACACGCCAGACTATTTCTGTGCCCAGAATTTAGCCCATTGCAAAGCAAATCATTGTATTCTACAATGCTGAACTTCATCGACCAAATGAAATGACCTCCTGCCAACAGCACTTCCTCTGAACTTTGTTCTGCCCACTCAGTTGCCAAATGGTTTGCCTAATCCTCAACAGTTCCAGTGACTGTTCTTTGAAAAGCAAACAACTCTCTCTTGGTACAAATCCTTTCAAAGATTTTCTTCTGGTTTTGTTCCTCTCAAGTAGTCACCTTCAGGCTTCTTGAAACCAAATAAAAATAATTACTAGCCCATGGTAAGGCTATTCACCCTGAGCCTGCAAACACTTTTGTAAATTCTCTGTCCATCAACTCTAAATAAGACATGTCTGACAGCTCACAACACAAAAATCTGAGTATTGCCTACCATTTATAATGATCTGACAACCTTTTGCCATCTTAGACCCTACACCAGTGATATTTTCTCCTTTGTTTTTACTGAGACATTTTTCCAACTTGTCTTGGTGGTAACTATGGTGACAGTGATGTCAATGAAGAACAAATCAAAATGTATCAGATCAGACAGAGACCCAGGAATGTACAGAGATTGTGTACAGAGATTCTTGCTATGTTAATTTGCGTATAAAAATTAATTAACCAAATTAGGACTTCACATGTAGATATATGAAAATACAGATACCTAACTGGCAGCTGCCAAATTTCTGCAGCCTTGAAAATAAATTCAGGATTGAATTCCACACACACATACAAAAAAAAAAAAAAAACCAAAAAAACCCCCCAAAACCCAAAAAAACCAAACAAACCAAAAAACATCAGTCATACTAAGCGCCCATCTGGAAATTAAATGTCAAAGATAAATGCAAGTGAGGGGAAAAAATCAAATGAGAAAAAGTCAGTGTGCTTTCAGGAAGACACAGTCTGTTCTGAACAAAATTACCAAAGAAATGAGATATTTGCTGAATACCAAACACTTGCTTTGATTTTTTTTCCATATCATGACCACCTAAGTGTCTATAAAAATACAATCTTTTTGCAAACTCTCAAAACGAACAAAAAATAAATTCTGTGACATCTTTCAGAGGAATTCAATTCAGGAAAAGAAACCTTACAATTCCATTTCACATCTCACAGATTGCAATATACTGACAGATAAGGAAAACCTTAATCATTATATCTGTGCATGAATATGTGCTTTTCCTTCTGTTTCTTGAGTGGATTTCTGCCCTCCCTGCACATCTTCTAAATGACTGTCATTAGATAACTGATTGAAAGGGCCACATTGAAAAATGCAAAACTTTATGTGGTTTTATGAAACGCAGCAAAATACCAGGTTTATATGAGAAATACTAGCAAGCCCACAGGTCTGAAGAGAAGGACAGGCACAACCACAACTCCAATTCCTTTCCAGGAGAAGCAAGAGCTCTTCACTGTGGAATTTATTCAAATGGCTTCCTTCAAACTTTTTAAAATCTGCATCCCAACCATTGCCAATCTCCAGAATTACCCACGTGGAGATATTCTGGTGGAAGAGAGGAGCTCTGCAGGTGTGAGGAGTGACAATGCCAGGAGCTCCCAGCTGCTCCCAAAAGCTCCTCTGGCAGTTCTCACCCACAGACAGGACTCTGGAGGAGCAGGGAGAACAGCTGGGGCTCCATGGATTCACAGGGAAATGTCTGTGTGCATCTTCAGGGCTCCAGGACAAACTAAAAACTGAGCCTAAGGCATCCTTGCAATGAGATTCATCAGAATCTATTATTATTATTATTATTATTATTATTATTATTATTATTATTATTATTATTATTCCACCACCTGCCGGTGCTTTGGTGATGTGAGATCCCCTCTCTCACAGAGCTGCAATTTGCCTGGGCTGAAATCAGCTCTCCCAAACACGTTCTGAGGCACAGCGTGCTCAGACAGATCCTTTCTTTGGTGGAGTTCATCAGGTGTTAGGTCACTTCTCATTTGTCTCTAAAATCTCTAAAATCTTGAAAAATTCACATCAAGTTCAAGTTCAGGATCTCACTCACAGATTGCTCATGATGCAGGGGGTCAAGCCCACTTTGTCAGTTTTTATATCTGAAGTAGAGAACCTCAAACACAAAGCAGTGAGAAATAAAGTTATGAAACCATGCCTATCTCCTAAACAGTTGTTTACTCCTGCAGCCTTTACCATCCTGAGAACTTTTCACATCTGAGAGAAAATTCGTGCAATACTGAATGCAGTATTTTTTTTTATTTCTTGATGGTAGCTGAGAATCAAATGCAGATCAAATGTACAGCACTTTTTTCCATGGAGCAGAAAAACATTCTTACAAATGCACTTGGTGAACTACATTGGTAATTCAGTTAATTTATTGGGAAAAAAAATAAGAAAATAAAATATTGCTGACCTAATTTTGGAAAAGGATAGAAAACATAACTAAGGGTATGCAATTTCTCTGAAACTTTAGGAAAACACTTATAGATGCTATAGTACAAAGGTGAAGTTCAGATTGTTTTTGCTTTTACTGACAATGTAGGAAAGAAAATAAATTTTCTAACTAATTAGCAGGAAATATCCTGAGATAGCCATTAGGGGAAAATGCCTATGAAAGCAGTACCATAATCAATTAGCAGGGATGCATTCTTAATTAAGTTCAAGCATGGGGAATGGTATATGCTGCAATGCTAGTATTGAATTAATAATTTGTAAATAAGACTGGGGGTAGAAACTGCAGTGTACAATTCTTACGAAGAATCCACTCTAAAAGCAATTATATATTATATTTACTTTAAATTTGGCATTTTATGACCTTTACCCTAAACTAATTAAACTCAATAAAAAGATTAGAAAACACAGTGTCTGCCCAGTATAGAAGCACTTAAAAAATTATCTTTGCTTCAGAAGTGACCAGCCAAAATCATCAACATGAGAGCATCACTGGAATGAAATATTTATTCAATTTCTGCTGAAGAAATGAAAGCACTTTTTAATTTATTTCGACCACATACAGAGAAGGAGTAGAAACATAAACATTTTTATTCTGCTGCTTCTTTAAGCACGCAATTCCTGACACCCCTCCGATGGGTCTGCCTTCACCACAAGTACCTTTTTATTAAAAAACATTACCGTCAATGGCATTTTACTAAAGTTTCACCGCTCTCCAAGTTATTCTGAAGGAAAACATGATTACTAATCTAAGAACTGGGCTCTTTCTAGGTCTCTTTCCTCCAGGAGTGACCTATATCACTCCTCGAGACTTCTGTTTCAAAGGGATTTGGCTGGACATCCCTGCTCTGCTCTGCACAAAGCTCTTCCCATCCCCTACACTTTCCAGCTTGTAGGGACAACAGTCCTTCCTGGGGCACACAAAAGTACTTATTACTTTTCTCATTCTGCTGGGAAGAAGAACAAGATTTGTCTTGGCTTTCCTATATAAACAAAGATCAAGAATAAAATATTTACTTACAAACAGTGTTGTGCTGCTTTTCCAGTGGCATTTCAATTTTCCGTCTAGATGACCTTCAGAGGCTCTCTGAACCTCTGTGTTTCCGTAGTTCCAGCATTTTATTTGCAATATTTCCTCCAGAAGGGGAGAAGTTTAACATGCTGGTCATAAAGTGTAATACAGTGCTGTGAGAGTGGAGCTATGGCAAGTGGTGCTCGCCTGTTAGTGTGTAAGCAGAAATGAAATCACAAAAAAGAATTTTCTACAACTCTGACTGGTTTTTATTCATGCCATCTTGGAGAAGAGGGAAAATGAAATTTTAATGTTAGATTTGTAGCGATTATCACATATCCAATGACAGATATGTAGATGAGGTTTCATATCCTGAGGAGTGTTCAAGGCAGCCATTAGTCCATACCATTTGCTTTTACTGGCACATCTGAAAATCAAAGGCTGACTCGTGCCTTAGGGTTTATTTATATTTTAGTACAACTGAAATAACTAAATGATCATACATTAATGTCAGGAAAGTTACTATATAGCCAAATCAAGCTATAAAAATAAGATTAACTCTGCAATCCCTTTGCATGTTAGGATCACAGAGTGATGATGTGATAAACTCATCCGGAGTCACTGTCAGCAATAACCACATTTTGGACCTTAGCTCTCCTTGGCTCATCCTGAGACTCCACGTTTGCTAGGTGAGAACTTCTCAACACTGTTTTCTTAGTCTCTGCGAGGAAAAGCTCTTAAAATATGTATTGGTCTGTGGTTCTGTCAGCATGGCTCAGCTCTGAAACATTTTCTGCACACACACAAATTTGTAGCTGTCATCACAGCTTTGGCACGAGGCTCTTTGGGTGCCTGAGTGTCCCAGCTCGAGCTGGGGGTGTGACATGAAAACATTCTGTGAAAACACAATAAATCTGATGTGCCCTACATCAGCTTTGCTTTGCATGCACAACTAGTCTGCAGGGGAGATGTTCTTGCTCTGAAAATCTGATGCTGGGCTGGTGGGTCTTGGCCATTCCTGCAAGCCCTGAGCAGGGAGCACAGGAATCCAGACTATAAATAGCAGCAGATATAATTTTCTCTGGGGATTTATTATTAATCTTGGATTCCTTCATGTTAACCATGAATTAAGTGGGGAAGAAGGAGACTACCCCGAGGCACCTGGTAACTTCTGGCTCGATATTACAGTTTAGCTAGCAATGCATAGAGAAGTGTGCATTTTCAGGAAAAATAACATAATTATCAATTCACTTATTTTCGGAAGCAGAGGCACCTTCAGCAGTAAATATTAACCACTAGCTACAACTCATTCCTGAATGCCTTATGGGGGTTGCAAGAACAAGGAGATCCCAGGCTGGGTGCTTTTGGCAAGATCCTGCTGCTTTCTTCACTCAGCTCCTGAGGAGGCAGACTGGCAATTTGACAGGATTAGAACCTAATTTCAGTTCACCTTTTAGTCATCTGTTCATTCGTTAGTATCTGACCAGCTGAAGAATGTGACAAGTTACCAAAATTGCCAAAGTACGTGGAATTTTTTTATTAATTTCAGCCTCAGAGCCATTGCTTTTCAGCACATTCTGCATTCAGAAACATAACAGTGGTCCTCAACAGTGAAGAAATCCATCCTTACCTGTTAATTTTGAAGTCACTCATTCATATTCATGAAAAATTAGATATACAATATTGGATGTAACCTAGCCAAAGGCATCTATCTATCCTTGGAATATGCCTTGTTAACTTTCCAGGGAAATGGGATACAAAGATATTACCTCAGCTGAAGCCTCCAGTGCTGTAGCCATTTTTCGAAATGCCTTTGATTGAACTGCATTGCTCCAGCAGGTATGCAAGAGTTGCAGGCTGAATGCATTCTCAAAGTGACCCTGTCAAACTCACAGTGACTGCATCTTCTCCCCTGAACTTTTGATGAAATGCTCGTGATTACCTGCTGATTTTGTCACCAGCTCCATCCAGCCATGAACGCTGTCCCTGCTGCAGCAAGGTCGTGGTATCACAACTTCCCATCCCAGAAAATACCCGACCATTAACAACTCACTTTTACCAATTGATTGCCGAAGCTCCTGCAGAATGTATCTGAAGATGTTTTCATTTTCACACACGGTTTAGCAGATGCTCTGGCTCCCAGGGAATTCTGAGGAGCCCCAGAAGTGCACAGAACACTCCCTGGGCACAGCCTGGGGTGGAAAAATATCACATCCAGCACTGGGACAAGGAGAGTTTCCATGCCTTGGAAATGGCATGCTCAGTTTCTCACACCTCTAGCATTCTAACTATCCGTATTATCACTGCATTTATTGTATCAAAATACAAAATTGTGGCAAACCAACTCCCATATATTTTTACCACTGCACACTGATTTGCTGGAACGCAAATACATTCTACTAACAGGGCATAGTCTTCAAATCTGGTATTCCCTGTTGAGCTTTCTTTTCAGATTGGTTTTCTAACTCTTTGTTTTTAGAATAGGACGAATGGGACAATTTATTTGTATTAAACAGACTTATGACATTAGAGAGAGATTTTTGAGACATCCCATATTTTGCTTAGACTGTTCCTTCTTAAAATTCTTTCTCCATTTGAACATTTTAGTTGCCGTTTCCTCTCTCTTTGGGGAAAAAAAAAAGCCAGAAGTAAAACCAGAGTTCTGTTTTATTCTGGTAGTGCTTTAAATTCACAAACAGAAACTGCAAGAACAACTGCATGTGAAATTTGCAGCAAGTTCTAAATCCCAATACATTCTCTCTGAACAGATTTTAAGACGTTCCTCACAAAACTGTCAATAAATTTATTCTGTGAAAGGAGTTTGGTTTGGTTTCTGTTTAGATTTTTTTCCCCCGAAGTTTTAAGGTCTCCCCTTCTGTTTCTTCAACACACTGTCCTAATCCATTACCTTATTCATTGTTTTTTATAAAAGTGTAATCACCTAAGTGTAATTGCTTCATACAGATATCAAGAAATACATAATACTCTTTTCACCCTAGAGCACACTACAGTCTAGAACTTTTAAAAGCAGCAGAAACAGCAAGAGAGGATGACAAATAGCTCAATTCTTCAACTGCCGATGGATTTGAATGCCAACACCACCACAAACTTTTATGATCTACAGTAGAAACTTGGCTTTTCCTACCAAGGCACAGAAGAAAACTGTTAGTTGCATTATCTCCTAACTGCATAGTCCAGACTGTTTTTCTCGATTGTGCCACAAGTACTGTCAGTTTCCATGAAGCTACTGAAAGCCAGAGTTTGTTCCTGAACCATCCACCTCTCAGCTCTGTCACAGAGCTCTTGAGCTGCACAGCTTTCCCTATTTCTCCACATTAAGTCATAACACCTCATATGAAAGATTATGCAGAACCCTTGAAATTAAAAAAAAAAATTAAAAGTACAATTAGGAAAAAAAAAAATGAAAAGACTGAAAGGAAAAAACTTATCGCATTTCCCATAAACTGCACTTTTCATCCTCTTTTACTGTTTGTTTCTTGTTTCTGTTTCCTGAATTGAATACAACTTTGGCAGTGCTCTGTTGTCTGCAGTCTAAATAAGTCCTTTCTCCTTGACACTTAGGCAGTTTTACCTGGCAGAGCATTAGGGGGTAAACGCTTTCAATGAGGCTCCTTCACCTGTGCAGTATTTGAACTTTCTCCCTAGGGAGGAAAGAGTTCTGCACCCCCCAGGGAATCTTTTGATTTACTATTGAGCCTCTTTTGCATAACAGGCCACGGAGCAGAGTGAGAGCAAAGTACTTATGCTGTTCCTGAGATTTAATTCTGTGTTTATTAAGAGTCCTATCGCTATTTTAGGAGGGAAGCACAAAGGGATAGTTAAAAATAGAAAGCTACTGATTTTAGTTTCTATTAGGCAGTAAAGGCACTGGCAGGATGCTTTGATCATTCCACAGAATCCCTCCCACCCTGAAGGGGGTGTGGATGAAGCACCTGGTGACACTCTGAAAGAATGGAGAGTGCTCAGTGTTTAGCTGTGCAAAGTGAGTAAACTCCTGACTGATGAGTTCCCTTGAGACAACTTTTATGAAATACTTCAGAAACCATTTCTGCCTGAGCCATTGAGACCTGAGGAAACATTTAATAAATACTGAGCTTTCTTTAAAATCTCCCTCCTTGGCCCCTCTGTCTTCTCAGAGGAAAATAATTGCTTACAATTATTTACCTCATAAGTTCCCAATCCTGTCACCATATCGTGTAATCACACCAGTTCTCTTCTTCTGCCCTGACTTTGCTGCTCAACACAAGCTGAGGGACAACTCTTGTGGATATTCTGATTATTACATGTTGACAGACCCATGGATATCTTATATCCTTATATATAAGCACAGGCCAGATGTGATACAAGCATGAATCTTTGCACAGGAGCTGGCTTGAAGGCCTGGTACTGAGTCAGGAGTCTAATTTATACAACACAAGTGTTTGATGTACTAAAACATGACATGGGTGAGAGCACCAGCAGCAGAACCAACCAAAGAGTGCTGGAATAGTCCTGCAGGGTGCCCTGGCATCTGCCTGGCAGCACTGCCGAGGGATTCCTGCATTCCTTGGCCACCTCCAGCTCCAGCTCAGGAGGATCTCAGCTCTGCAGCAATCCTGCACTTTGCTCAGCCTCGAGCCTCCCAAGGGAAAGCAGCTGAGCTTTAAATCACCACTGGCCTCTTGCTCTGCGCAGATTGACAGAAACACAGATCTTTGTTTTAAATTTGAGTTTACTCCTAATCGCAGCATCTCAGTTGGGTTTAGAGATTCTTCCAAGAGCTGATCTCTTTTAATCTCTTGGCTGGAATTGCTGCTACTTTTGTTCCTTTGGATGATCTGTATTAACTCTTACTGTGTGATCTTTTAGCTCCATTTCCTCCCTCAGCTTACAGCAGGTCTAACTGACTCAGCCCTATATTGAATTTTGCCTTATGGTAAATTTCATCACACCGAACAAATTGAAATGTAATTCAACAACCAAGAATTTGTCTGAATGAAAAACATCCAAATGGTTTCCTGACAATGACAAGACACACAGACCTTCCCTTTCAGGCTTCAGGACAGACCATCCTCTTCTCCAGATGTCTCAAATCACCAAGCACAGCCTTTGTCACAATATCACATAAGACCTGAAGAACATTTTTGTGAGAACTTCCAGCATTTACCTTGCACGCTGGATTTGAGCAAGAGTTACAAGTCTGCCAGAATCACAACCATGTGCAAGAAAGTTTTATGAGAACCAGAGTATGAGACAAAGTTAATGACGAGACAACTCTATCATATGGACTCACAAAACAGATGTGAAACTATTTTCTGTCTTATAATAATTTTTAAATGCAGGAATTGATAGAGTAATTTGCTCATGTCAGTATCAGAATAACAGGGGAAACATACCAGGATAAAAATAGAGAAATTGTTTGATAACACAGAATAGTAACAAAAAAACCCAAACTAAACAACAAAAAAGTGAAATTATTTTTTCTTTTTAACTTAAAATTTTCTCTTTTTCTGTGACAACTATGAAACACTCCGAAACTGCCACTTTAAGTTGTGTAGGGCTTTTTGGTAGGTAGGTACTGAATATGGAATATATGCCAAGGCACAGCAGGTGTTTGCATATTGACATAAGCTCAAGAACAAATTTCTTTTGGTCACATTTTTCCAGTGCTTATTTTTTTTTGCTCACTCTTGCCCATAAAAAGTTTCAAATTAAAGAGACACTTGTTTGACACATTGTCTGCAACAGTGCCTCTGAACACAGTGATTTGCTCAGTATTGACTCAAAGTGCAATTTATTCAATGAAAAGACTCTAAGGAAAACTAGGATGCTTCAGGAATAGCATGAAGTATTGACCTAATCCAAACTTGCTTAGACAAACTGGCAATATCTAAATTGAAATAGTACATCTGGAGGCAAGGAGAAAAAAGCCTGGTGCCTCTACAATTTACATATTCTCCCAAGTAGCAGCATGAAATAAAGCCTGAGCTGCTGTTGCAGAGCAAACCTTCTGGCTACGTGTAAATCTCTGCACCAAATCCGGGCAGCAGATCCTGAGCTGACACAGCCTTCAGTCACAGCAATTTCCATCAGCAGATGATCCAGCTCTGCTTGGCTTTTCGTGCTGGAAAGGTCTGGAATTACACTGCAAACATGCAACTTCTGTAACCCTGATCCTTACAGCTCTGTGACCCCAGGAAGGGCTGGAACTGGGATGTGAAATTCCTGGGGCCAGGTTTGGGATGTGATGTTCCTGGGATCAGGTTTGGGATGTGATGTTCCTGGGGCCAGGTTTGGGATGTGATGTTCCTGGGATCAGGTTTGGGGTGTGAAATTCCTGGGGTCAGGTTTGGTATGTGATGTTCCTGGGATCAGGTTTGGGATGTGATGTTACTGCGATCAGGTTTGGGGTGCGAAATTCCTGGGATCAGGTTTGGGATGTGAAATACCTGGGGCCAGATTTGGGATGTGAAGTTCCTGGGATCAGGTTTGGGATCTGAAGTTCCTGGGGCCAGGCTTGTGCTCACAGTGCAAACCTCACAGCACAAAAGGACCCACAGAGCGAAAAGCACTTTATAAATGTTTCTCACCAAGGACTCCTGAGTGTGCAGCAGCAACCTGAGGAGCAGCAAATCCCACCCCACCTCTGCCTTTCTCTGTTCTAGCTCTGTTTGGGAGCTTTGGGAAGGCTCAACATGGTTTTTCAATGCATCCTTTTCGCCACAAAACATTCCAAATCTCTTTGGCACACAGATGTGTTCTCTGCTTTGCCCCAAAACCAGTTCTGCTCAGCATTTCTTTAGTGAATAGTCTTGAAGCGACAAAACGTAAAAGAAGTCTGCTCAGTGTGATTGCACTCACAACAGTTTTTTCTTCATTGTCCTTGTTATTCTACTAGATCACTGCAAATTATTTGTTTTTTCAGGGGGGAAGGGCTTTTCTGTTTTCATTTCTAATTGAGTATGAGTTGTGAAAGAATAATAATTAGTTCATTTCTATTAAAAGCTAAACAAAAAGTAAGTTATTAACTATTTTATTTCAAAGATCACATGGAAAACACAGTATCCGAGATTACAGATTCATGAGTTTAATCTTACACTCTGAGTAAAATATTATTGAATCATATATAAACAACAATAATCAACATTGCACACATTATTATTTCATGTTTAAGGGCATTTTCATTGAAAAGTTGACTACTGTAATGCAATAATCCTACACTTTGGAGTGAGCTTTATGGATATAGCTTTATGAATATGCATTGCATAGCTGTTTTTCTTTTCTAACTTTTTATATAAAGTCTCATATGCTAATTCCCACTGCAGAGAATCTCTGATGAGCCGAGAGTTTACTTCTAAGTTTTATTCTCATTTATTACAGACTAACATCAGAACATTTTTTCTCAATGTTCAAGAAGAAAGTTTATTGTGCTCAAAGGCCAAATTGTGTAAAATTCCAAACAAAACCCAGCATATTTGGAATATTCAATGGCATAATGATGCGGTATCTGTTTTTCCTGTAAACAGCATTAATTTTAATAATATTTTTACACTAATATCTGGTGCAAAATCAGTCAGTCTTTCTTGATGTCTATTCTGGGTCATTCTGCTTACAAACCTCACATGCAACAGCTTTTTCTACTCACCATGGTAATTTTAACCAAATGTTTTAAAGACAAGATCAAATTTCCAGCTGTAGGGGCAGGAAATGCTAATTTCCAAATCTTGTCCTGAACCTGAATTTTTGAATCTATGGCCACCTAAAAGCTTCAAGTGCCAATGAACATCAGAGATGAGACAGAGACTGCCCTGCTGCAGTGCCAGCAGCTCCTGGCTTTGATTAGCTAAGCTGCAGCTCTGCTCTGATGCTGTTTCACTGAAAACCACAGATTTGCAGCCTTTTGCTCTCATTAAAACAACTTCATCTACTCCACAGCAGAAGCTGATGTTTTATCAGCCATTCCATTCCTCTCATGTCATGGAGTGGTGTAGAAACACTTTGCTTGCCCAGTGAGGTCTGCTGTGTGCAGACTGTCTGATATTGCAAGGCAGAGATGTACTCTGGCTTTCAGTGAACAATTCCCAAAGGTATTGTTGGAAAACATCCACAATATGTGACTTCACACAGTTTTGAATATCTTGGATTTCTGCTTATTGACCTTGACATACGTGAATGTTTGGGGTTTTTGTTGTTTATCTTTTTTTTTAAAGAAGTCACTAAAAAATGCAACATAATTACTTGGATTTACTTCCAACAGAACACAGTGCAAGATGAAATATTGTGTTTTGTTTTATTTTTCTCTCCTATTTTTGCCTATGTGGTGAAACATCATTACTGTAACAAGAAGATAATGTAGCACTGTACATATTGGTTAAAATACTCTCAGAGCCTCCAGGTTGGTGTGATCATTACCCTAAACCTCCCCCTAATTTACAGCCCTCTATAGGCTACTTACTACTTGGAAATGTTACTTAGCTTTACACTTTTAGATAATGTCCTAAAGTTGTTAATACTAAAACCATGCTTAATTTTAACCACTTTAGTTCTAGGAAGTTTTTTGGTTGATGTTCTCAAATTTCCTTTCTTACCTCAGCTTTACTGGCTGCTTTGGATGGAGCAATAACATTTTATTATTTGTGTTATTACAAAAACAGGAGCCCTAATTGTGAAATAAAAATCTGTCTGCCCATAAAGAACAAGACACCGTAAGGCAAGTGGAAGACAGATGCAGCTTCATTCCCTAGTGGGATGAAATAAGACACAAGAAATGATAAGACCAAAAAAAAACCAAAAATAAAAAAATAGCTTGGCATTTGATGGCTCAGGTAAGATGAGAATGGCTTCAAACTAAAAATGTGTGATTAAAAGTTTGGTAACAGTAGTTTTAGCTGAGCTCAGAGGCTGGAGTGGGGTAAGATTGAGAGAAAGAGAGTTCCAGACAACCTTAATTAGAGTACTGCATAAACCAACAGAAAACAAAGAACAGAAGCAGAGTTTTCAGGTGTTTGGTGATTTTAAAGGTTGGGAGGCTTAAGGCTTAATCATGTTTTTATTGTCAAGGGAAATGAAAGGAAAGATAAAAACAGTGCAAGACGTATAAGGAAATGTGATGGGACAGGCAGAACAGGCAGATGAGGAAGTAGATGAGAAACTTGTGCTTCTTTGTAATGAAGGATCTTTGTGATGGAGAAAGCATGTCAAACCAACAGGAAGGCAGAGATAAACACCTCATTTTGTCAGGTTTTCTTTTCCCAGAATAAAGCGACTAGATATTATGCAGTGATATAAAAATAAATGGAAGCAAGGGAAGAATAAGAAGGAAGCACAGATTTGAGAGAATTTTAAAATAAGTCCAAAAAATGTTGGGTGCCACATGCAGGAAAAAGGTGATGGCAGTGCTGAATAAGAGATCCGTGGAAAAGAAGAAACAACAGCATGCCTGAAAGGAAGAGTGCTCAATAAAATAGTAAAGAAAAGCTATTTTAGTACAGAGCAGTTTTGTAGTAGGGCTGTAGATTAAATGACAATGAGAACAAGGAAATACACAGCTCAAAAGAAATTGGTCATTAGCCTGTAAACCAAAGCATCCAGAATGAGTGGAGGATACCAAAGAACCAGGTGGAAATCTGCTGCTGATGATGGGAAGAGCAGATTGAGGAGTAAATGTCAGGGAGTTGGTGCAAGAATGGGGCAGAGAAATTGTTTCCAACACCACTCTGGGGAAGGGAAACTGTGGGAAGAGAGCAAGCCTGGAAAAAAATTTCTGATCCAGGATCTGAGCATGAAGTGTGTAAGCACTTCCTTTGGTGTTTTGCTGAACATGTGTGGAGGTGGTGTTACAAACATGCACCCATTCAGATTGTGCAAGCAGTAGAATTACCTGGGATTTACACCCCAATTTACTCACCTCACACAGGTGCTAAGGAGTGTGACTCCAGGGACGATGCTGTGACATATACAGCACAACATATACATCAAAGTATACCTTTATATGAATAAAAATGCTTCCAAGTCTAGAAAAAGTCTAGAAAAAAGTCTGGAAAAAGTCTAGAAAAAGCAAGCTTGTTGATCCTCAGGACAATGTTTACATCCCTCTGTACTGCCCATGTCAAAACAGCAGTGTTTGGGGCATCTTCTTCTTCCTTAGAAAAGTGAAAAAGAATCCTGTAGTACTCCTCAGAAAAAGAGTGTCTGATCAGAGAGAGCAGAGATAGCCCAGAAGAAAGGAACATCTTCAAGGAAGTTGTTCTCTGCTCTAATTCTGGAGAGAGATGCCAGGAGCACTTCTAGGTCTCTACATGACTGCATGAGAGACAAGCTGCTCGCAGGAATTTACCAACATGACGACACTCAAGAAGGTTAATTGGAATTAACTAAAATGTATGAACTTTGAAGTGGATTAATTACATTATCCTAAGTCCTCGTGTAGCTATTCTTATTTAAAATTAAAATGATCTTAATTTAGTTTATGTTATTTCGCTCCTAAACTAACGATAAAATGAATTAAGATAATTTCAGAGCTCATTTGCATTCATTTTCCTGTGTACACATGTGTAAACAAGCACCAAGATCCTAAAACTTAAAACCTCATTGAGTTTCATTAAGCTTATCAATAATGCATCAGAACTGTAAGAGTGGTTTACAGACACAGCTCTCAATGATGACAACGTTTGGGATGATCACAACACCCAGAGTAATGGAGACCACACAATTCTAATAGCTTTGCAAAATTTTCCGAAGTTTTCCTTTAGAAACAGAAATTCCTTCAGCAGAAAAAAACCTTTTTATGCGATTGTATTAAAAAGTGGGTCAGAGGAAACACAAAGTTACATAAACACTGCAGTTTACACGTATTTCATCTTTGAAATAATAACATCCTAACGACAGGAGGAATTTGCAAAATCCTCCACAAACCCCAATATATGCTGTGATTATGATGCTGCTTTAAAGGCCAATGCGTAAAATCCACGAGAAAACCTGCAGCCCTGTAACATACAATTAAAATCAAACAGATTTTCCTGCAGTCCTGCTGAATGAAGGCTGACTGTTCATTGGCTTTATTCAGCAAACAGATGATGAAAAAGGAGTTCTAATGAAATCTAAAGATATAACTCAGATAACTCTAAATAAAATGCTAGAAACAAGTCTGAAGCCAGTGTCGTGGCCAGTTTGCCTCATATGATTGGCAAAAAGCACAATTGCCTAACAGTTGTAATAAAGAGAGCTCTAAAAAATACTTTTAAAGATATTGCTTTCAGTGGAAATTTATTGCATTTCTTTATCAAAACTGAGAAAGGCAGCAAAAATACATTCACAAGAGAGATTTGTTGGAATGTTTGTTGTGTGACAAAATATTCCAGTGCAAACAACAAGAGTTTATAATGATCCAATAGATAAATTAAATCTTGCTTACTGAGTAGTTCCAGGAAAGTAGCAGTGCCCTGAGTGCCCAGAACCACTGCGCAGTAATTAGGAGGCTTTTCACCAGCAAAATAATTTCAAATTGCATTTTATCTGCCTAGTGGCTGAATCTTACTAATTATGGATACATAAATTGGCAGAGATGAGTTGTTTATTTAGTATGACTGTTAGATCGATTTAAAAAAAATGTATATTTTAACTATAAAGCTTTTGCTACACTAACTTTTCCCGTAGAGAACTTGTGACAAATGTGCTTTAAAGATTTTTTTTTCAGAATGAATGTCTTTTATCCTTTGCAGGGACAAAACTTACTGAATGCTATTATAAAGAAGGGATATAAAATACTGTAATAATTTAGATAAGAGCTAAGGAACAGGAATCAGGAGAGGCATTTTCTCTTTCTAAATCTTCAGCTGGTATCTTGTGTGACCTCAGGTATCTAAACAGTTTCAGTTTCTCCAGCTTTCAACTTGTTTGTTTATTTTTTTGATACATAAACCTAAAAGAGGTTTAAGAACATATAATTCAGCTGAATAAGTATTTTGTTATTGCTAGGCTAGCTAAAACAAATATTTTGAAAGCTGCTGTGCTTACCATAGCACACATTTGCTGTTTAGAAAAAATGGGAAAATGCCTGAAAAGTTCTAACTGAAGAATGAACTTGTGAAAAACAGTGGAGAGAGATCACCCTGGATTAAAACAGTTGTAAAAATACTCAGAATGCAAATCTCCCCTTTAGCTGTTCATCAGACTCGACACTCTTTCTGCCGTGTTTTGCATCTTTTGGCCACCCACGATCTGTGCTGCAATTTGGAACAACCATTATCCTTCCTCATCCCAGCCCACTGCTCTGGCAGAGGATTTGCTGCTTTTTCCCCATAATCAGAGCACTCAGAGAATAAAGAACAACATTAGTCCAGCTCGCTGCTGGCCTGACTGCAATTACAAACCAGAGCTTTGCCTGGTTTGTGTTCATTAGACTGGAAGGTCACAGGTAGCTTTGAACTGACACTCATTCCTGGTGTGCAAACACATTCCCTTTCATGTCCTCACCCCACCTCCTTCATACGATCCAACGTGAATTCTTTGACACTTGTTAAAATATTTTAAAGTGAACTTAGTTAAAAATTGGGAAAGTCAACTCATTAAATAACGTATTTGTAGTAAGAACCTTTTATCTTCCACTGAAGGCAGTAACAAGAGTCTCTCTGAAAATTTTCAATAGACAACAAACAGCCTCTTTGAGTTTAGAGCTTTCTGAAGTGACTGATCCTGACTTAGTCAGGAAGGTATTTTTCATATGCACTAGATATATGCAAACACTGCAAAATAAATTAAAAAAGGAACATTGCGAATTGCATTCACTAGAAGTTATACCATTTTACATCCTGAGATTTATTAGAAATGTCGAAAGTATTCCTTGAAAGTTATGTGGCTTTACTATTATTTTCTTTATTTATGATGGCTTATTTAAAAACCAACTTCAGCTCTGGACAAACTGTGAACCAGCAGGAGCTCTGCTCAAGTCATGCTGTAATCTGCACATCCAGTGACGCAGGACATCTAAATCCCATGTCAGATGAGAATTCTGACTGAAAGCTTTCATTGCTTGATGAACTTTATTCACAGTAGGATTCACCCCAAACTCACTGATTACTCAGCAGTAAGTACACTGTTGGTTCTACCCTGCAAGTACCCAGAGCAATGCAAGAAACTGATTCCACTATGCAAGCATCAAAACAATCCCTGCAGCTCTAGAATCCAGCACAAAGCTGAGTTAGGAGCAATACAGCAAGTGAAAGTTCTTACAGGGTAACCAAATCTCAATTCTTTCTTTCAGTCCTTTCCACGTAGCTGAAAAACAGGCAGATGTGAGTTGAACTTGCTCTTATTTGATGTTCCTAGCTCTGAACTGCTCATCCAGGAATGCAAATTACAGATCCACGTCGATCTGTAAATTATTTCACTCTAATGCTCCTCACACCTCAGCAGGCTCAAACTTTTTGATATCGTGGCATGCAGAAGAAGAGGAGCATTTTAAATACACTCAGCTCTAATTCAGTAAAGAAAGAAAAGGAAGAAGTAGTTTTTGTACGTCTTTGGTTTCTATATCTCGCACTAAAACTATTTCTAAAAAGAGCAGAGATTTTTGCCCGCTTAAAAATGAGTTATTTGCTGATTACCTCCAGGAATATTAAGAGAAACATGAGGACAATTCCACCAAGGGTTTTAAAAACCCTGTTTGCCATTTGTCTTTCTTTTTCTGAGGGTTAAGAATCTCAGCTGTAAAGGCAGAAACAACCCAAAATCTGCCATTGTTCATTCCCCAGGGCTGCTCCTAAGCACAGCAGCAGCTTTCACAGGGAGATAACTACCTCCACTTTTATTCAGAGCATGTTCTGTCTGCACTCTTCATTGGTTGGGTCATACACAATTTACTCTTTTATGCATTCTCATCTCATTTCTGCTTTCTTATTTAAATGCAGTTTTATTTATTGTGGTGTAAAAAGAAAACACCCTCAATCCAAGGTGATTGCTAAGAGAAAAGAAGCACTAAGTCGTTTTGTCATTCCTACCCACGTAGTGTCATTCTCTCCATGCTTGTACCTAAAACTGGGAGAGTGGGACATTGTTGGGGGCTTCTCCAGGCTTTTGTTTTAAAACTGATTTTACGCTTTCACAGTCGCAGAATATTCTGAGATGGAAGGAATCCACAAGGATTATGAAGTCCAACTCTTCAGTGAATGACCCATATGGGGATGGAACCCACACTCCTGGTGCTATTAACACCAAGCTCTAACCAATTATAGAGATGTCAGTAGCCCCAGTAAATCCAGGAAACAAAGAAATAGAGCCATTAATGCACACTGCAACAGAGTGTGATGTTGGCAGAATGGATTCTAATTGCTATGGTTTTCACTTCTGATTCTTTTCATTTCTTGTGAGTTTAAAACCAAAAATACTTTAAAATGATGAATTATGGGGTGCACAGTTTCTGATATGCTGTGGGAATATGCAAGCTTTGACCAATCAAGCTTTTAGCAATCCTACATTCCCTCACACACTGATTGCAGACCAAACACTGCTAACATTGAAAAAGTTGAGTATTCAAGGCGAAAATGTGCCTTGTTTTTGCAACCTGAGGCCTCTGAATGTGTGCAGTTTGGTAGAATTTTGATTATAAAAGCTTGGGTGCAGAGTTTTTACCTAACACAGTGTATTTTGTTGGTGTGCCTTCATTAGTGTGAGTTGTTTAATTTTTACTTTAATTTTTTATATTCCGAACTCAGCTATCAGGACAGACCTATTCATGAGATAATATTCAATGAGATAATTATTCATCTCTTTACTACCACTCTGTAAATTCCTCACTGGGGTATCTTACTCTCCACTGCAAGTAATGAGTCTACTCTCACTGAGTCTTTTGAGGAGAAGTATGTGACGGACAAGAACGAAAGGAATCAAGGTGGAGAGAAATTCAGATTGAAGGCTCTCACAAATGTTTGATGGGCAGTCAGGACAATTAGGATCCAGCAGTCCAGAGCAGTTCACAGCACTTCCAACAAAGGTCGTCAGAAAAACTGTGCTGGAAAGTTCCAGTTTGGGAGGTATTGATTTAACAAAAATTGTAACATACTGTGAAATACACCATTACACTGATGTAATTAGACCTGGTCTGGGCGTCATGTTTAATTAAAGAAATAATGGAAAATAAAATTGTAACCTGCTATCTATCCACCCTTATAAAAGATGACTTAAATCATCTTTATAGCCAAATGCTATTAATCCTACTTGAGAAGTGTTCATTCCACTGATGGTCCACAGTTGCCAACACAACACTGCAGTCCAAGTCTATGCATTAGAAAAATCTCCATGTTGTTAAAATAGAAACTCAGTAATAAAGAAAGATATAAATAAATCCAACTCTCCGCTAAACAAAAAGAAGTGCAGAATTGGCAATGAAATATTATTAGAATAAGGAAAAGACAATTGTGATCAATGTGCATTCCTGTTATCTGCTTTGCACAATGTATTTCCCACTTAGGCTCTTAGAAGAAAAGACGTAGAAGAAGATCGTTACACCCAGGCAGGCTTTAGGTTCACCAGGAGAGATGCCAGGCATTCTATCAGTTTTGATTTTCTCATCACATACTTCACTTTTACATTTCCACAAGCGTGGCAGACATTCTGTTCATATCTCAGAAGCCTTATTTCTATTTTTCTTCCTTCAGGAAAGAATTGCCTATGATCTGTTAGGAAGGAAGATTCATAACTGAGCCACACTGCTCACACCATGCCACAGGCAGGCATTCTGTGGATACTCCACCCAGTTATGAGAAGGTATGGGGCAGGACAGTCCTTTCTGGAACCAGAATTATTTCCCATTAAGCTGCCTAATGACCCTAGGATATTGGTGAGCCCTAACCATTTCTTAATAATGGATATTATGACTCATCCATCCATCCTGCCTTACTTCTCAATGCACCATTGGATAGATAGGAAGCCATTTTACCTACATGCCCTAATATATCATAGCAATTTAACTTCTAATAGATTTTATTATTGCTTTTAATTCTTTTTTCTTTCAAGGATATTGATTTTGAGAGTACACTATTCTTGCAATTAGATACAACTGGTTTTTTCGGTATGTAATCATTTTTGCTTTGTAACTTTTGCAGGAGACAAACTGCCTCAATACAACCCCTGATCTCTCTGAGTCATGTAGAGATGTTAAAATAACAAGGACATAAATATGATACACAAGTTAGTGAATACAAAACAACACTCTGCCTGTAATACACTAAAGAAATGGTTTTATTGCCTGACTTGACAACACACTAAAACCTAAACCTGCTACCTCCTGGCACAACACAGCTCTTTGAAAGCAGTCAGGCAAAGCAGCCTGAGGTCACAGCTGGGTGACACAAAATGCTCTTATTCCAAGTTCTCACAAACAGTCTACCAAGAGCTTCACCAGGAACCTCCACTGCAGCCTCAGATAGCCATTCCTCAGCAAACACAGCCCCTGCAGAAGTATTCTGCAGAGAACATATTTCATGGTCTGCTTCTCTGTGAAGATTTACATAAACCCAGCAAGCTGCTCCAGTGAGAAGCTGGTGCTTTACAGGAGCAGATCGCTGTTTGTTCTATCAATAGGACTTGTTTAAGCATAACACTGAGCTGCTTCTCCTCTATTAACAGTTTTGCTGCTGTTCTGCACATATTAAGCAGCTTCCCTAGTGATGCAGAAACAAGGCATTAAACCATAACAAGAAACATTATTCTAGTATTATCCCAAAACTCATATTTACTATTCACAGCATTGGCTTTGGCGTTTACTTCTTTCGGAGAAATAAAGCGTTAAAAATCGCATGGAATTTTGTCAGCACCTTTTTGCACAATTTATGCTGATTGCTGTATGTCTAACCTACTTTAAAATTCTACTTTATTTTCCTAATCTATGTTACCCAGTCTTTGGTGCATTCAGAGCAAGAAATTGACATTAGCTTTAGATATCAGCAGGGTGGTACCAATTCTCTTTTTGTATGATTTACATGACAACATGGTCTTTGTTGTAATAGGGAGCTTGATTTTAGTACACACAGAATTTTCCCCTTGGTGCCTTTCAAACTCTGACTTGTAATGATCAATAGCAGAGAAGGTAGGAAATTAAGACAGCTACTGGTTAGTGCCCCAGAAAAGGTAAGAACCTCATCTCATCATTCCATCAAAATTAAGTAGGAGATAAATGGCACAGGGATGTCAGGCACAGTCTGGGACCAAGCTGCCTTTTTTTCCAATACCTTCAATGTGCACACCAACTCTGCAGCCAAAACTGCCTCAAAACATTCTTAAAATAAGAGTAGAAATTACCACAAGAAACTTGCCTATGTTGAAGCGACTGTGGCTTTTTCTAGTCTGTAATTACCTCAGTCACAAAGAAAAAACCAAACCAACCCAAACACCTCTGGAGCAACACAGAAGTTACTGTGCTCCAAATCACCAGAAGCTGTCACTGTTCTGCCTTAAAAACCACTAAAAAAAAGTCAGGAATTGGCCATTTTGTTTCTCTTTTTAGTCATGGAAACATAGTGACATAATTTTTCTGCATGTGTATCCTTTTTACTTCTAAAGACAATAAGAGCTTGTGGTGCATCTAGCATTTCAGGACCCGAATGCACACCTTTTCTCAGGGGGGAAAAAAAAAGCTCCTTCACCAACACAGGTTACTGAAATATTTAAATGAAATATTGAAAACAATAAAGCTGTCTAAGAGCATTATTGATTTTACTGTGTGTGAAGCAGCTGAAGCATTAGACAGCAGCCATTCCCAGCCATAAACATCACCAGGTATCTCTGTATCTGCAGCAAACCCAGAACGCTGCTGTTAATGCAGCAGATTATTCACTTTGCAATAATCACCTGGAAGTGTCCTTGCTGTTTTCCTCTCCCTCCCTCAGCCCAGGACAGCAGAAGGGCAAGGCTAGCCCCTGGTTAGATGAAATGCCATGTTAAGCACATACCTGAGCACTCATCTTGCTGGGGACTTCTCCCTGTAATTACAGCTGCAAATCTGTCACATCTGGAAGCCTCTGGAACTTTTTGTGGCCTTATTAGACATGAGAGGGCCAAGGCAGCTCAGTGGCACTGTGCTCATGAAAAGCAGCCCAAAACAACTTAACTGACCGTGTCACCTGTTTTACACTTATGGTTATCCTAATTCTAATTTAATAGGAAACCAAATAAAAAAAAAATCCCCAAGACACTCAAAGGTGTAATCGACTTGGTTTAAATTACACACTGCACTGGGATTAGAAAATAATTATTATTCCTCCTTTAAAGTAAGCAGATTATCACACTGCTAATTATTCTCAAAGGAATAGAAGAGATGAGAAAATAATCTAAAACTTTTCCTGATGGAACTAAACTCATGACTAGGCTTAATAGGCTCATTATAATTACCAGCAACTTTTGCTTTGCTAGTTCCAGAAAGAATTGTTACTAGGATAACACTTGAAGCTGACTTTCCACAACCACAAGTTCTTTTGGCTGCCTACACTATTGCACAAATAAAGATGGCATAACCTCTCTGTGGTACTCTGCAAAGAAAGTTAATTAAAAAAATAAAAACTCATAGATTTAATGGTAGTTTATGTCCCACTGAACAAGGAATTCCTTGCAGCTGGTGCTTCAGCAGCACAAAGCTTTGCATCTGCTATGCTGCCATCTAAAGGGTATGAAAAAAGGGAGGAGAATTGGATTTTCCATGAGCTCTGTGGGAATTATGAACTAATTGGCACTTGACTACCCAAATTCTAGGTTTTAATTAGAATGGCACTTGAAACCTGAGGGATGCTGACTCGATGTATTGGACAGGATCACCACCAGCAGTAGAGTAAAACTTGTACTTTGACAGATTTCCTTACATGGGAATGTCAGGAGTCGAATTATTTGTGGACTGCACGACAATTTACAGCTCAGAAAAATTAAGAGAGAGAGCAGAGAGCTGTGCAAACAAGACCTTCAATCTACCCTTTCTCTGCTCAGGGACTGAGCAAGCAGCCAAACACAAGTCCTCTTTAGCCATCCTCCTTAGGCTACCTCTGCACAGACTTGAAAAGAAAGTGGAACCTGATAATACAAATTAATGAAGTACAAGATCACCAGGTGTGTTCTCCCAAGAAACCTACCATGCTAATTTAAAAACTTACTAATGCTGTATTTTTCTTTAGTTTATTGCAGTTTTCTGTTTATTCTTTACTATCAGTTCTTTTTCTAAATTATTTCTATTTTTTTGCGACTACGCTTTGTAAGTAAACAAACAAAAGTTATAAAATAATAGTTTAGGTCTCATTAAGATTTGAATGTCACAAATAGAATATTGAAATTTATGTAGCTTGTTTATCTAAAATATTATTCATAACAAGTCCAGGGAACAAAAAAGTGTAAATTATTAGAGAAGTGTTTTTCTCAGTTTTTATCCATGCACTTTGTTTTAGAATTTATTCTGTGTCCTGTGAAGTGCTCCTAGAACATGATCACTCTGATGTTCACTTCTTGCCTACAAGAAAGGAAGAGGCTTTTCCCCAAATCCTTGGTTTGTCAGATTGCCCAGTCTACCTTCAAAAAAAGCAGAGGAAGATGTACTAATTTCTAAAGCCATATAAGTTATTCATATGAAAACAAAGCAATTAAATCAGAGTCTGGAACTAGACAATATTTGCAGTTCATCCCAATTTCAATTGGGAATCACCACTTGTGGCAGCACTGATTGCAATGGTTAGTGGCTGGAACAGTAATAAACATGAGCTGGTAAAAGAAATAAAGAGAATGAAATAGATAAAAGTAAATAAAAGAGATTTTGTTTAAAGAAGAAATATGAACCAAAGCAGAAGAAGGAATGTTAAATGAGGCGGAAAGCGCCTATTATCAGATTATTTCAATGGTTTGGGTAGCTCTGGAGTTTTCAATTCTGGGTTTGGTGAGGATAATTTTAAATGGATGCTTAATACATTAAAAAGTATCAAACATAAAAAATAGAAATACATTTCAGTGCTTGTCTGTCATCAGTTAAGAGTAATAAAAAGCAATAAAATACTTCAGAATAAGAGCCAATTTGTAAATTAAACCTCCTTGAACACAGCCAAGTTACAAAGAATCACTTTATTTGTCTTCTGCAAAATCCAAGTAAAGCTTTGGTGACTGGAAGCTCGAATTGCAAAGGCCAAATGAATCCTTCCAGCCAAGCCTGTGCACCCACACTGTTCATGCACACTTTTGATTCACTAAAGCTGCATTTAGAGCTCTTTTTGCACTGCAAATCTGGTGCTGATTTCACTGCATGAGCAGCAAACCAACACTGCAGATTCTCACACGTCAGGAAAGCTGCAAGGAATCCAAAGTCAACAGAGCTCATTTGCCCAGGTTTTGAGAACATCCTGCTTTGTGGCCAACTACTTTGTTCCCGTGTTATTTTGTTTTGGAGGAATTCTCTCCTGGCTTGCTGCAGGCTTTTACAATAAATAAGATATGCAAGACAAAAGTTGGATACATTTACCCTAAAAACTGGGTCAAAAGATAATTAAGATTTTTTTTTTTTTTTTAGAAGACCCAACATAAAAGGACAATGTATTATCCAGGGCAAGGGGAAACATGGAGTGCCTTATTTTGTGTTAAATAAACTAAGCTGGTAGAGCAGCAACACTCTGCAATTATTTATTAGGTAAAAAACATTGCCTGGTTGCAAAAAGAATGTACTTTAAATGTTGTGAGGTTTGTCAGAGAGAAGAAAAGAGCCAGACTCCAAGACAGGAAGTTTCTGTTTATGTGAAGCTGGTCACGCTGCTCTTAAAAATTTATTTCAATTGCAGGATGGATCACATATGAAGTTTACACCTTCCTATTAAATAGTACAAAAAAGATCAGTCTGCATTCCCCTAAAAACATACTAAAAATTGCATCAAGGAATATAACTTGGTCAGAAACTGAGAAAGGCTCATTTCAAAGTTATTGGTAGATTCACAGCTATTTATATTAAAAGATGACTCCAAGGCATGAGCAAATAAGGAAACTCCAGCACATTTCTGCCATACCAGCTGTAAGCAGATGGGAGAGAATTAATTATCAAAAGGAGTTAAGTGTAAGATAGATTTTTGTTCCTGCAAAGGAACATCACATAAATTACCAGCGCAACATGGGAAGATTTCTAGGCTAACATGAAGTTAAAATAGTGCACCGTGTTGATAAAACTAGGCTGTCTCAGAGTTGAAAATGGTATTTTTCCAAGGTTTATGAGTAATCAGTTGAAGAGTGTCAGTGAGTCTGCTTGTCTCCAATTTCTTCTCAGCCTCCACGGATCAGTGCACCTGAGTCTGTGTCTCCCTTGGGAGCTTATTATGCAGTAAATAAGGCTGTAAATTTGCAGGGGACTCTGCACTTGCTGCACTTGTGGACACTGTTAATGTGCCGTGGGAAGCCTCTGCAAAGTTCACTCTCCTTCTTCAAAAGCGAGCAGCTCTGAGCACAGAGGGTCTGGTGAGGAATCAGAATGGATCACTGAGCAAAGTGGAATTTCCCAACTACATTTACTCCTTGCAAACACAAACGTGGTGCGGAGAAAGAGCAGAACTGCACCTCTGTGTGCTGAGCGCTCAGGGGAGTCATCCTCACCTCCTCTCGGGTTTCCACTGCTGCAGCACCATGGTCAGCTCCACCTTGCTGGGAACATCCCGTCCCTCCTCGTTAAAGAGCCAAACCGATTTCAAAGCAAATCAAACCATAAATTGCATGGACAAATAGAAAATCCTGCCAGTAGGTGATTTGAGCTGAATATGAATAGTGAGATTGATAAATGCACAGGTGGCTGAAGAGGGAAAGCATGGAATGGCAAGTTAGTTGTTCCCATGTGTGCCAAGGGAGTTTCAGTTTGGACATCAAGAAGGATTTCTTCATGGGAAGGGTTGTCACCCACTGACCAGGCTGCCCAGGGAGCAGAAAAGACAGCAAGATTCAGATGACCAAATGGAAAATTTTCCAAAGAAAGACATCCTCAAAATACAATATTAATACAAAAAAGAGCCTAATGTTTCTTCACTAAAGCTGAACACATGAGAATGACAGTGCTGACAGCACATTATATTCCTCTGCAGCCACTGCAAGTGACCAAGTTGTGGAAGAATCGGAGCAAGGAATCATTTTTACATTAATGCCTAGAAAAGCAGAATTTTCCAGGCTGTTAATGCTAAGGGTTCAAGCTTATAGAGTAAAATAAAAATCACAGAAATGGGAAAAAAACCAAAGCAGTACCATGTTAGCATTACTCAATCCATACGACTTTATGACTAATAGTGACACTCAACCTTAAATTAAAGGAGTTTTTACAATGTGCTGTATCAGGCTGCAAACAGAAAATGATAAGCCTCTGCACAGTGAAATAGGTACACACACATCTACATGAGCTGAATTATTTGAGGATAATTCAACTCATCACATTATTTGCAGCATTTCTTAAGGCAGGATATGAATATATTCAGCTGAAGGCTTTCCAATACAATTTGCAAGGAGTTATGAGAATTGGATGTATTTTTCCTTTTGTAATATACACTCCATCACTTCTCCAAAGCTATTGCCATTTCTGTAATGAATATTTCTGATTATTTATAGCAGAGTAAGGGTCAGGGAGCATTAGAAATTGAACTCCTGCGGAACAGAGCCGCAGCCCACGATACAGTGCTAGCAGGCAAAGTCTGAGATTTCTTTCCCTGCGCTGTTTGTGACCTCAGTCCTGACCCATCTGTAAATGGGAGAGGTAAATATATCAGCTCCCAGCACAGTCCAAGGTCTCTGACAACCAAATATCAGGTTGCTGTACATGAATGAACATGTCCACCTGCTGAGTCTGCTTTAAACCTCAGTCTGTAATATCACATCAAGCCTTCCAGATTCCAGAAAACAGAATTTTGAAGTTGATTACGATCGAAAATCACTCAGAATTACTCATTATTATACCTAATAATTTGAGAAATCAGGATTTGCAGAGGTCCCAACATAATCTTGCCAGTCTAAAGTTGGAGAGCTTCTAAATCTTTTGATTAAAAATCTCTTGGGAAATGTTGGAATTGATGCAAACTGCTCTCTCTTCTACTCATTTGGACTCTTATATAGCCAGGAAAGGTTCTGTGTGATTGGATGTTTTGGCTAATAAACAGTTTTCCTGATCACTGTGCTTTGCAATTATTTAAATATTCCAAAATTAGTGAATTCATCCTTATATATCTGTAAAAATCATAATTAATGCTACAAGCACAGTACACAGGGAAAAGATGAGACTCAGAAGACGGGAATCTTTAGAGATTTATCAGAGATTTCAGATCTTGTGAGTTACAAAGTATTAGGAACTAAATCTGTAAAATACACGGGTTTTGCCCTGAGCAGTTTTAATGGGTTAAAAGACATCACACAGACAAAAGCAATTAGTAACTAAATTCAGGAATTGGTAATACCATCTTGATATGGAGCTGAAGATGCCAGGGGGTTCAATTTGGATCTTTTTGATGTTCTGAATTTGAGTTAATGATAAATCCCTTTCTGCGGGAGTTCTGCATCTCACTGCAGTCAGACAGCAAAATTATGTCTGCGTCCTCTTCAAACATCCCCCACGCCTTCATTCTAGGCATTATGGAGGGTTGCTAAGATTCTAAAAGATAATTTAATGTTAATAACAAATATGACAGAAAATTACATCAATACCGTGCTAAAGTCCATTCAGAGAATGAACAGCCATAGAAAACTGCAAATATTTGTATATGAACATCTATTTCAGCTATGAGAAATTCTGGAATGAAGCACGCAATTTAGTGCTAAAAACTTGTCTCATCACAGGTTAAGCCTACCCAGGTAGCCTTATTAGATTATAAAAAAGCAGTTCGTTCCATTGAACAGAAGATAAACACCGTGATATTTGTTCTAGTACTTTCCTATAGTCCCTGAAAATTGATGACATTCTTAATGGTATTTTAAAAATAGAAATGTATGTACCTATGCATGTAATATCTATTTTTATATCCAAAATCGTTTTCTCTTAAACATTAAATTATTAAGAAAAAGGGTTTAGAGCTATTTTTCTATTTTGAGAGCCAGCAAAGCTTTTGTTCTATCCAACCTCCTGAAATCAGCAGTTCCAGCAAGATGGCAATTTGCTATTAAAATACGGAGATAATTTATTTATTAAATCACAATGTGAGGGGAGTAAAGTGCAATAAATGCAAGTCATCAGAAAAAGCAGGAACTCCATTCATCTCCCCTTGTAGCAGGAAGAAATGTGTGTGTTTGTGTGTCATGTCTCTCAAACTGCCATGTAAATGATGACAAAGTTAGAATCTGAAGAAAATTCCGTATCTTCTGAAATTTATGAAACAAATTCAGAAAAGGAATCCACAAGGTCCAACCTCTTGCATGACTTCCTTGAGGGAAGTTTTTCCAAAACTACTGGGCAGCAGCAGCAGTAGAGGAACACACAGAGAAACCAGATACTGATCATTCTCTGTATGCTTCATAATTCTGTATATTTACCTAGCTAAGCTGCTAAATGAGGAGCTTAGAATGAGGGATGGGGAGAACAGGAAATATTTGTGAAGAGCAAATGTCTGAAGACCTCAGAGAAAGAGTTTGAAGAGACTACATTTTGTTATGCTCAAGGAAAAAGCCCTCACCAGTCTCAGCCAAGCTTTTAAAATTGTCACTCTGTGTACTGCAAAGCAAATAGCAGTTTTGTTTCTGTCTGCAAAAACCAAAATTCAGTAGAGTAAAAGGCAACTTGGTATACTTGAGGATGTTGTAGCAGCCTCCAGGGACTGTAATGAACAGCTTCTTTGTAAAAAGGTTAGTGCCTGCAGTGATTACATCCTCTAGTGCTGCTATGGGCTCCTTTGAATATTAAATGATTGTTGTCTATTGGGCCATTCTTTGCAAACAAATTATTAATGAGTTATGACTGCAAGTGGATTAGGAAATGACATGCAGGACCTTGCTGCTGCATGGGTTGTACAGGGACATCCACCAACGCCTTCCACAGCACTGCCTTCAGTTTAATGTTCACATACACAAATATAATTCACCAAGCTATCATTTTTTTGTTAACTGCACTTTGCAGACAGTGCAGAGCAATTTGATGTCTCTCAAGGTGGATAATAGCATGAATAATTCATTAAGCTCACTGGAGTTAATGTTGTTGTACTCAAGGTTAAGTATTCCCCCATCTCCATATAAGGAATTACTTGATTGCTTACCTTAAAAATGAACTTTCTTGAAAACACCATTGTATAAATAATAGGATGTCTGACTGCCATGATTTGTAAGCTGCTCCATCGAGATACAAGCAAATAACCATATACTAAACAAGCTTACATTTGTTTTTTCAGATGTGTTACAACTCTTTATATGAACACACCCATTTAGTAAAAATATCCTATGAGACAATTTTTACTCCTTCCTGCACCTTTGCAAATTATGAAGGTGATTTTATTTATTAAGGACTGTACTAAAAATAAAAGCAAAATCAAGGGACTATGTCCAGATTGGCCACGAGCTTAATAAAGATTAATAAAACTACCAAGAGTAAAGCAATGTGCCATTTAGTCAACATCACAAACAAGCTGTAGCATTCAGATTATCCTTGGACAAACTGGGGGCAGGGGGACCCTCTAAGAATGAGGCCATGGCGCCAAGCCAGGCTGTTTGGCTGCTGGTGGATTTAATTAAAAGCAGCAGCCAGGCAGCTCCGGCCAGCTGCAGCTCAGCCAACGCCTTCGCCGTGTCCTCTAGCAGCAAGTCCTTCTGCAGGGCAGCATCAAAAACTGCCAAACAAGAGGTATTTTCTGACAAGTGCAGCCTTCACCCCTCGCTGATAACTGCTGATCAAACTCTGACTGCAGCCAGGAGGAACAAGGACTGTGCTGAACCTCTCTGAAGGGACTCAGCAGCCTAGAGAGAGAGACAGGGTGGCCTCTCTGAGGGATAACTCACTGCAGAGCACCTGGAAAACGACATTTCCATGGAACACTGGGAGAAATCACTCCAGTGTTCAATGGACAGGAGCTTCCTCACACTTTCAGAGTCCTCAGGAGCTCCCAGGCAGGAGCACATGCTCAAAGATCATTTCTGTACGTGTTTAATTGCCTGATGGCAACACTGGCTTGTTCATAAAGAGACGAAACTCCCACTGCAGGAGGAGGTGTGGTACCCGAGCCTGCCCTACAGCATCCTGCATGCCAGGTCAGTGATGCTGACAGAGCACACAGAACTTGCTAACAGCTCTCAGTGCTCCATCCCAGGTCAGTGATGCTGACAGAACACACAAAACCTGCTAACAGTTCTCAGTGCTCCATCCTAGCACACACAGAACCTGATAAACTCTCAGTTTCTATCTATTCAGGATGCACTGAATTAGGAAAACGTTGAGTCTCTTTCAGCTTTCCTGCATTCTGCCAGTAATTTTGAGAGCAGACTCTAAGTGCTGTTTTCTTGGTTTCTGCCATCCCAGCAGCCCTGCCTGTTTAGCTGACTTCCACCTCTCTGATTTCCTGCTTCAGCAAATGATAACAAATTATTAATTTGTCTGCAGATGACATTTACTGCAGAAAGCAGAAAGCTACACCAAAGAAAATGGTAATACAATAGCTTAAACAAGTCTAAGTGCCAGCTAGCAGGCACTGTCATCATAAAACAAATTAGCGAGGTTTGTGTTCTGCTGATGAAATAATAGTCTGTGCTATGAAAATTGTGCTCATAGACCAACCCTGAACTCCAAAGGAAGCTTTAACAAGTCCAGGGAGTTGAAAACATAACCGATAACCAATTATCCGTTATTCCCATTTAACGAAGAGTAAATTTCTTGTGGGGAATTGTAGACCGAGGGTATGATTTCCTAACATTAGCAAAGACACAGGACACGTGTCTAACTGGAGATTTCACAGCTTTCAGGTGAAAAAGAAAAGTTATGTAAAAAATTGTTATTATGGGAGAAAGACAATGGCTTCTCTGAAAACTGCTAACCACCAAAGTCAGGAACTCTTGCTATTCAAGGTGTGCATGCACAGATTCCTTTTTCTTTCTGACAAAACAGGCATACATGAGTATTACAGACAGTTTGGAAGACTAACTTGAAATTACAGATAGCAGCTTAACACTTCCTGCAGGCAGACTTAAAAAGAGCAGGTTATGTTTCTCATCTTGAATCACAAAGTAATAACCACAGATTAATTTAAATCCTTATGCATGTACCTATCACATCAACTGTTGCAGGGACACAAAACCCATTAAAAGAGACAACAGGTTTGCATCTTCCCTTCCATTCAGGGACCTTCCCTAGAATTTCTTACAGCTAAAACTAATTACCCACGCTGAGTGACTGACAGCATTTCCTCAAATGGCATGAATAAATACCTGTGATGCCTACATTATTTCTGGAGCATTTTAATTACAAGGATAAGGAGAGAGAGTGCAGAAGGATGTGCTCATCTCTGAGCCTACTGGAGAAAATGTCACAGCACTGTCACAGGCAGGAGGGTTTAGTGCTGCAATAAAACTGCACCAAAACCAAACGGGGCAAATGGAGATTTAGAGGACAACAGTGGCTGTGGATCCCTGGCAACCCATGGAGATCTCAACTCCAATTTCCACCATCACCTTCTCTGCTCAGACTGCACAGCCAACGGTTTGTGCTGCTGGCAGTGTGGCTGTGTGGAGCTAACATTTGCTGTTGGACACGAAGTTCAGTAAATTACTGCTTTCTCTTGCCAAACCCCAGGAAAATGTTCTCCATGGCTTTTTCCAGAAACTTTCCATATCATTTCAGATGAGTGGGCTTGATGTTTTTTTACTGACTTTTCATGAAATGCGTCTTTTCCGCCTATATATCTTACATATATAACTTTTCCTTAAAATTATTTTAGTCTCAGACATCGGTGACAGCATACAGCAATCACACCAGGAAGTTTATGAAGGCAGAGAAACCATTGCTGGATTAATGCTTCAGAATAATGACAATAAGTGATGCCAAACAACAGATTGGCGAAATGAAAAATGTCAGCATAGCTTTGAAAAACACAGGTGAAAAATTATTTCTTTCTTCATTTCTATTTTTAGGACTACTCTTAGCTTTTTCTTATGTTCTACTCTTGGAATTTCATGTTTAATCTTACTTCAGATCTCCATCTCTCTCATAATTTCATTTGAAAACGCAGTTATTGAAGGCACGTTGGCAGAAAAGTGGGGTTTTTATAATTGAATTAGTTAATATTTGCTTCTAAGTAAAATGTCCCTTGAAAAATTTGCTTTTCATAACTGGCTATGAAAATTCCATCTCTTAAATATGTCAACAACAGGAATTTAATAAAGCTCCTTAAAATTCAATAACTTTTTCTTATGTTATCTTGATATAAGCAGCATTCAAAATTGGCCAGTTAGGAAATTACATAATTAAAATAAGCATTCATGATGAACGTTTAAAAATATGAACATGAAGACAATATCTGAGAAAATATCCATCTTGACCTCTCAAATTAATCTCTGAAAATCCCTGTCATTTCCACAGCTTGACAACCCTCCAATAAATAACCTCCTGACAATTTTCCCCTGATGCAAAACCATTTTTGTACTTCAGTTTTATCAGACTTTGACTTGGCATTATCAGCTTTGATTATATTTTATGATATTTTTATTAGCGTCTCATAAACCCAAATGAAAACGTATTAAACGATTTCCAACTTCCTGAGCAAGGCTTCCTCAAACAGCACCAAGGACAAAGCAACAACACGACTTTTTCTCTCCTGCCCCATGTTGAAAAAGAGGTTTTGTTTGAGGTTATCACTCACATTGATGAATATCTCAGGCTGTGTGTCCTGCCAGGAGGCTGAGGAGGCAGGGAAGTGCCAACTCTGTTTTCCAGTACAAAAGCCAATGCATCACTCTGGATTACAGGAAGACACGTGGCTGAATGAGCATTTATAATAAAGTTAAAAAAAAAAAAACAAAAACAAAAAAAACCACAACCAAACAAAAAACAAACAAACAAAAAAAAATCGAAACCGCAAACCAAACAAAAAAAAACCCAACCCCAACCCCGCCCCCCAAAAAAACTAGCACTGCATTTCATATAATGGGGAAAACTTTTATATATTCTCCCATAACACCCTTATTTGTAGCTATGGATTGGATATGAAGGCCATGGGTGAAATTCTCAGAGATGTCATCCTGCTTATTTATCCAGTTTATTTTCTGGAAA
Organism: Grantiella picta; assembly: GCA_013397955.1. Lineage (NCBI taxonomy): Eukaryota > Metazoa > Chordata > Aves > Passeriformes > Meliphagidae > Grantiella > Grantiella picta. The sequence goes on from VZRM01008322.1 coordinate 4,176,947, forward strand.
GAATAAATAATTTTGCACTTCCTTGCCTAGTCTGTCTGAAAACCATTTCATCGTCAAATGATGCAGGATTTATGAATATTTCTAACATGACAAGACTGCACATTCTTTCATTACTTTTTACCTCTCTGGAAAGGCCTGTCAGAGTTCTGCTAGGTTTTCAGATATTGTTCTCCATTTAGCATGTGCAGCCCATTTATCATCTAGCATTTGTTAGCACCAATGTTGCTGTTTCTCTATTAGGTCAAACAACTATCAGATAATCTATATTTACTTTTAATATTTTGAACATAGAATGGAAATATTTTATCAACACATCTCTATCAACACCCCTAATAGTTCCTTCAATACAGATTATTCTCCACATCTCATAGCTATCTTGCATTTTTGCAGGGAGAGGGTTAAATTTCCAATTCCCTCGAGATCAATAGTTATTCAATCAGTTTCATACTGAAATAGTTTTATCTCTATCCATTTTAATACCATCCCTCATGTGGCTGACTAGTATCTCCCAATCTCTAAAGAAAAACAAAACCACCTCCCCATGAAAACCTCCAATAATTTGTTTCCTAAAAACTTTTTATATTTTCAGAGGCAACAAATAACTGCAAAGAAGAACAAAGAACAGAAATATCCCTTTCAGCTGTCTGAGACATCCCTATGGGATCTACTGCACTGGCTGCACAATTGCATCTCCAGGTGAATAAAGGGAATATCTGCAATGATTTTGTGTTATTCATAAGCACATAATTTAGGATATTCTGCAGAGGTACCGTGGAAGTTTTTTTGCATTGAAGGTCTCTAATCTTAGTCTCCTTTTTATTTTTTTTTTCAATTTCATGGATCTCCCAGAAGCAGAAGGGGTGGCTTGGGAAATCTACTTTCTTCATGGGCATTCGTGGTGATTTTTTTCAAAGTCAGAGAATTCCAAGCCTGTATTTGCCAAAAGCACCAGACAGCTGAGATTGTCACTGTGCTGGGGCTGCTGGGACACTGAGCTGCTCTGATCTCTCATCTGGAACCACTCTGACTGCTTCTAGGTGCTCTTAAAATATACCTACTATGAAACACTTTTAAAGCCTTGATATATATAATGCAGCTCTGCAAAATACTTATTTCTCAAGACAACTCAGCCTCCATATGTTCCTTAAAATATGTATAGATAAACTTAAGTGTGTGTAGAGAAACAGATTTAATATATTAAGTTTAAATTTATGAATCATTTTGAGAATCTATTATACATTAATAAGTTGAATAAAGTTCAGTTAGGAGAGATGAAAAGCTTTTGGTTTTCCTATCTGTAATACAACTCCTATTCTCTGGCAGACAAGTGTATTTCATCAGAGATAACAAGTGTATTCAGATTTGTTACAGGGAAAAACTAAACTCAACAGGTCCACAGTGAAATTTCCTACATTTGGCTGGCAAGACAGCAAACTGAGTTTATAAATTACTGGTAAGAGAAAAATAAAATACAAACCCCAAAACTTAAATTTTAACCTGATATTTTAATCCTAATTTTGTTCCTGCTACTAATATCAGAGAGTTGTTACATTTTTAACAAAATTCTCGATTTAAACCAGAAAAACAAACTTCCTTTTCATGGCTTTACGTTTGCTACTTTGTGATATTTCCATTCTGTGCAAATTCACTGGAAAGATTAAATGTAGTGGGGTTAAAAGATTTATCTTCAACACGAGCTCTCTAATTTTTTCATCAGTCGCTGAACTTGTTTGCCTCGTGCTGAAAATGTAACTCTGCATGATCAGAGTGGCAAAGGAAGGAGATATATGCATGAACTATATATAATGGATGTTTACAATATACTTCTTTCCAACTCTTCTGTCTCGAGAGCAGCACAGTCTCAAGAGAAACACGAGTGCCTTACAAGTGCTGAGATTACATTTATTATTGAACAACTTTTGCTTCTGGTTTTCAATACTTTTATCAGACAAGTTCCATTGTTGCGACGCTTGATTGTTATTTTATGGCCAGACTTAAAAACGGCACCATTCAAATTTTTGCCTTGCATTTTTAAATACAGAAGCAAGAGCCAGGTTCTTCCCAGATGAAATTATTTATGGGATGGCAGAGGTGGTTTGACAGCATGATCAAAACCAAGGGGTGATGGATCATGCCCTGTCAGCCCCACACAGGAAAAATTATCTTCATCCCAAATAATGAGGTGAGACTTGGGGGTTTGGGGGAGAATACCCAGCCAGGTGTTTTCTTCCCTGTTCGGAAAGAAGTCATGAAATCTCTGCTCCCGAGGTGCATAAATTTTTCATCATTACAGCCTGGACAGGGATGTCAGGATCAGCTCTCCACGGGGGACAGAGAGCTGGGCGAGCAGTCCTCGTTCATTAGGGAGAAAAAAAAAGGATTCCAGCTTGCAGCAAATAATGAAAAAACCTGGGTCACTTTCAGCCTTCCTTGTTGGAGGTGCTTGACAAGAACTAAAGAATCCATTCACCGAATGATGGAGGTTATGAGTGTACTGTAAAAAGCAGAGCCTTTGGAATGGAAAAGTCTCAAGTGTTTTGGCAGAAAAAAAAACAGCAGCTTGCTTAGAATTCTCTTCTGGGCTCTCCTTGCTCTCAACAAAAATAACCAGAAATTATGAAAGGAATAATCTGAAGAAAAAAATCATCCAGTTGTAGAAATTAACCCCCAAATCAACAATTTGATTGATGAAAAACTGTTGGAAACTATCCCAGACCTAGAATAGTCACAGAGATGCCAAAATTTGGGGTTCTTAACCGTATCTGGTATAATAAAATGAGGGAAAATTGTCAGCGTGGTTTCTTTTCAGCAGCCTTTCCTCTCTCAGGATAATTAAGGCAGAGACAATATTATGAATATATTCTACCTATTTTTACCAGATTTACTGCAAAACTGTGTTATTCTATTAATAGAAATGGGATGTGCTCAGCTTTTGGGCTACAATGCCACCTCTGAGTGATATTTGATTATTAGTGGTATTACCTTTTTAATGGTAAATATCTCCAAGGTTTTTATACAAACTGGGGGGTGGAAATCCAAGATGGAATCATAGAATGGTTTGGGTTGCAAGGGACCTTAAAGACCATTGATTTCCACCCCTGACACTAGCAGGGACACCTTCCACTGTCCCAGGCTGCTCCAAGCCCTGTCTATCCTGGCCTTGGACACTTGCAGGGATCCAGGGGCAGCCACAGCTTCTCTGGGCAGTGCCAGGGCCTCCCCACCCTCATCAGATAAAAAGGAATTGGTTTTACAAAAGGAATTTGTATCTACACTATTCAGGACAGGCTACGAAACTAAGTATTAAGTATTTCATTGAATTTTTGCAACAAATAAGGGATAAACAATGCCTCATTTTCATGAAATACCCAGGTTAAAGTGCATTAATTACTGGGGACACAATTTGTGGGGCAGTTCTGAGGATGCCCAAAGAAGCTGCTGCTGCAGGTTGATGCCACTCAGACACTCCCAGCACATCCTGTGCCACCAGAGCTCCTGCAAAGCCACAGCACAGTGCACTCTGTGGAGCCCAACATACACACCAGGCTGGCATTTCAGATAACTTCTCTGAATATTCACCCCATGAATTATGCAGAGCATTATAATTATATTTTTATAGCTGCTGGATAAGCATGGGTAAGGGTTTCTGCAAGATTGCTTTTCCATTTGTATACAGGAAAATATTGTCACAACTAGACTGTTAAAAATTGTTCAATTAAAAAGATCCAGCAAAGAAAAATTGTTGGCTAAACATATAAACAGGCATTACAATTCAGTATAATAGAGGTTGTTTAGAGAATTTATTTTAAAAAAATGTTAGGGAATTAGGATTTCAAGTCAGTAAAAAAGAAAAGTACATAACTACACTGAAACCTTTTCCAAGTCAGTGAAAAAGAAAAGTACATAACTACGCCGAAACCTTTTCCATTTTTAAAACTTCTTTTCTGACTGGATTTCAATCACCATTTCAAAGAAAGTCAGTGACTAACATTCCTGCAACCAGCACCCATTTGTACTTACCCCTTTTTATGGCTGTTTATATTGGGAAAATCAAATCTCACATAAGAACCTGGCAAATGTGACTCTGCTGTTTGTTCTGTCAGATATTATCTGTAGACAAAGCTTTGCTTATCTCCAGGTCTCCTCTGCTCTTCTGATTGCAATCTCATTTCCCTTGTCCTTGGCATCTCATGTCTGCTACGACCTTCAGCTTGTTAAATATTCAGCAGAAACTTTATGGACTTTCCCATAACCTTGATTAAAAGCCTATGGGGAACCTGAATGCTGAAAAATAGCCCCTTGTTTGAAAAGGAAACTTGAGTACACTGCGCTGATTTCTGTTTCACTAATGGTATTTATAATCAGCACTCACTGGCACAGAGTCCAGGCCAGAGGAAAAAATGATGAATCAAACTTACCTGGTTAATAATTATTGTGTTATCATGACTTAATTTCACTAAGTGCAGCTTTTGGGAGCATGCTGAGAGGGAGTGGAAAGCACATACAGAAAAAAATAAAAAAGATCATTCAAGGAAAACAGAAAACATTCTTTATAAACCTACAGATATTTTATTTTTGACCCCTCTGGAAAGGAACTCTGTCATGATGGTGAAGATGGGAGATTCTGTGGGTTTAGGTGCCTCCATCCCTTATCCCAAAGCATTTCTGCTCTCCTGCTCTCTGCCTGGAGCTTTGCCAGGGCCTTGGATGTTTCCACACCTCAAACCCTGTAGGCATTCCAGCTCCACCACTTTTTCCAGGGAAACATGACAGGAAAACAAGCAGACAAGCAAATTATCGAGGGGCACTTCAGTATTTCCTTTCTGTGAGGGTAATTAACACACAGAGCCAGATGAGAAGCAGCTCAAGGCACTCAAGGAAATGTCTGAGTCACTGCTGAGCATCTTTAGAGTTTTTAGGTAGTACAGGAGGCTCCCACCCCCTCAATCATTTACTTTGTCATTTTCTTCTTTTCTATTCTTGGTCTTTGCTCCCCTTTCAATAATGGACAGAGATGTTTTATTTTCTAACTGTCAGGTGATTAAAGACCCATCAGGTAAATTTGTGCTTAACTATTATATCCTTTCTGCTTTAGGCTTCAAAATAATTTGTTCTGAGTGATAGACCTATTTCTGATCAAGACAAGCTAAATGGAAGATGGCAAATTTTATTGTGCCTTTATAACTATATCAGTACAAGATGCAGTAATTCTCTTCATCAGTATTTGGAAATTATCTCAACATGGGAGGAAAAGATCATAAAAGACAAGTAATGTCAAAAATTAAAACTGTGTTTAAGCCTTAAGTGAAGCTAGTGCAGGGGATCCTATATTGCCAAACACAATCCTCAATCACACCTCAAAAGACTTGCCTCTTGGCACTCAGATGGTTTTGTGGAGACAGATGACCCTATCATATCCCAAGTACAATGGGACAAAACAATTCAAACCAGCCTTGCACAATACATCAGATTTAATATCATACTTAACATTTCAGTAAGTTGTTTTTTTTTTTTCATAAAAATTATCAGTCAGTGCTTTACTTTTAATTCTTCCTCGATTGTATAATGACAGGAGGATGAGTAAGATACAAAATCTGTCCCAAAGCTACACAAGGAAATAAGAGAAATATTGCTCAGGAAAACCTCCCTCTTCATCATATTTGATTACCATAGCTCACAATACTTGAAGAAATGATAATGAAAACATATGTTTCTTTAATTATTACTGCCTCATTTAATTGTCCTTGAACTGAAGTGACTTCACACAAGTTATGTTTGCTCTATACATTTCAGAGATGTATATACAGATGGTATTAAACTATAATCACACATGGCTTTCTGAGTGGATTACCCATGTGCTGCATTGATTGGGATCCCTGAATACCACAGAAGCCACTGGAGAGGTTTAAACAGCTATATTCTTCCTAAAGTGCTCCTTAATTAATGTTGTCTACAGCACTAATTATGAAAGCTTGTAAAGCCTAAAGCCTGAAAACACTTATGCACCTACTTAGCTGTGTTCATTCAGGGTAGACCCAGGAATGCATGGGAGCTGCTCAGAGCAGGTAATTTAACCAAAGGACAACTAACAGAGGCTGCTGCAGGTGAACTCTGAGCTCAGCTCAGCAGGGCTGTGCAGCACTCTGCCCTCTGATGGTGCCAATGCCAAAGCTCCCTTCCATGGGCAGATCTGTGCTTCCCCAGCAAAGCTCCCTGATAGCCTCTCTGAGAAAATGTTGAACGGAGCAGAACGGAGCCATCAGGCAGTGGGAGATGAGATGTGTGCATCTGCAGATACATATGTTGAGATGCACAAGTAATTTGTTCACATTATGAAGGCAGATAAATATGCATAGATGTGCACATATACAAGTAGATCTCCTGCACAGTGGAAAATACTGACATTAGAGTAGAAGCCAAATTACTGTTGCTGTCAATGGAAAACTCCTAAATCTCTTTAAAACAGAATGCTCACATTTCCAAATCTTTTCATTCAACATTATAAACCATTTTTACTTTGCTAAACAGATTCCTATTTGTTTAATTAACAGTTGCAAAGAGAAGAAAGTTTTGACTGGATTACCAAGCTTCTCATTTCTAAGAGGTCAGAGTGGAAATGGAGGTTTTGCTCACCCACACATCCCACATTTCCCATTTCCTACACCCCAAACCAGCAGCACATTGCTGCTCCAACAGAGCATCACCAGCTCCTCCAGCCAGAGACAGATGACAGGAATTACACCCCACATCCTCACACAGAGCTAATTCTGCCTTCCCTCACACATTTATTATCCCTGAAGACATCACCAGTGCTGCACTTCTGGACAGACTGAAAACTCATTGCACACAACGTGTGATTTGCCTGAACAGTATCATCTGATGCTGAAGGGGTGTGAAAGGGATTATTTGCACTATTTAAGGGCCATTGAGCCTTTCCTCATCTCCCACAAAAATGATGCATATTTGCAATCCATTTCTGTAGCTGCTTTACGAAATGCAGTAGTGACTGGGGAACTAAGAGAATACAAATGAGACATTATCATTTGATCTACAACATTTCCTTAAAATTCCAAATCTTGCTACAGGAGCTCTCATGCATGCTGAACACCATCATCGTTAGATAATTACTCATTATAAATGAGCACAGGCTAAAGCCAGACATACTGTTCAGCTTTCCGAGCACATACAAGTTTCAATGTTAAAATGAAAATTTAGTATAATTCAAAACATATTTTTTACTGATCAAAGGTGCTGAATTTACATACAGGTAGTTTGTTTTTCCTGGTGACTGGGAAAAATCAGTCTCTGTAGTACTCAGCCACTGGCAGAATCCCAATGTAAAAGATTATTTCAAACTTAGATTTGAAACAAATTTCTTTGTACATTAAAGCTATAGGGTGGTTGTACATTAGGAATGATCTTCTGCCTAGTTTTTTCACTCCTGAAAAGCCAGCTACTCTCTTCCACCACCCTAAATACCTTCACGTCCAATTTATTTGCATTTATTCATAGAAGGTGTCATTTCTGAAGATCTATCCCTTTATTTATTGCACTTTGCAGTGAAATTCAGGCATGGCTGTGCCTGTTACACCAAGGCCCAGAGTTTCCTAATTTATGTCTTAGCATTTATAATTGCAAATAGCAATTGAAATGACTTATAGATTGACACTTCTTGCTATTAACCCCTTCACAGTTCCACCATATCCGGTGAAAGATCATTTTGGGGAAAGATTTGAAAGATTTGTCTTTGAAAAGGCAGAAAGTCTTTGTCATGTATAACTTCTGTCCCAAGGCCATTATGGGCCCCAAAGTTTCTGAGCTCTTTTTCTTCTCCTCAGCCATTCCTCTGTCTGCTCCATCTAATCAAGGCTGCAAATTGCTTTATTCGCTCAGGGTTGCTTGTATTCTTTCCCCAAACAAAGCAACATTTCCAATCAATGCAAGATTACTGTAGCAGTTTGTATATCTTACACATGAAACTGGAATTATTTTCACATCAAATAAACCAGGTCCTCTAGTTCAAGATTCTCAAACAGTAATTTACAAATACATTTTACAACTTCTTCTGGCACGAACAGAAGTTATGTAAATTACTGACAATGGCAGGAAAAAGGCAAGGTCCATCAAGGACTCCAGAGAAAGATGTCTTATTCCTACAAAACATGAAAGAAAAGTGGCATCCCACTCTTCAGCTGAACTTTTCTTCTGGAAAATGAACATTTTTTAAAATAGAACTAAACACTGGGATTTATCTTACTGATTTTAGAGTTTTCTGGTTCAGAGCAGAATCTTAACAGAAGCTCAGAGAAAACGCTTAACATTCAAATATATTCCAGAAATACCACCAATCCAGAAGTCAAAAAAAAACCCCAACATTTGTCTTCAAAAGGATTTCTGTTGACAGAAAAAGCTGGTTTATTTTTCTCTATTTGTTACCATGGACATCTGAATAAAGATAGTATATTTTTACTGGAACCATCATCTACTGCTGTGGCAAAAAAAAAGTTGCCATCTGCCTTAAAGTATCCTCTGCAAGAAGCTATAGATGCCACAAAGACCTGGGGATTTGAATCAGGTGCATTTGGAGCAAATATCTGAGGAAGACCTTATCTCAACAGAATATTTTACAAGGGCAAACAAATATATTTTAATTTTATATATATACACAAACACACACTGACATCTGCTTTTAAAAACATTTATACGATATATCTTGAATATCTTGATGTAGTCACAGCTTCAGTTTGGTGGGGATTTTTTTTTTATTTTTCTTTCCATTTTCTCTAATCTCTTTCTTCGTTTCTACAAGCTCAGACGGCATGAGAAATGCTATCTTTAACCTTGAGATCCCTGTTCTTGCTGGTTTGTGTCATAATCTTATTATTCAAAAGCAATTCTTGGTATTTAACATCTCACCTCAGCATGCAAAGTGCTCATGGATTAGAGTCCATTTCCTGGGGGGTAAAGGACAGAGTGACTGTGAATTAGAAATGCAGCTGCCTGGCGGTGCCAGTCTCATTCCAGCTTCTGGACCAGAAAAATCTGTCTGTGACCCCGCTGTCTCCTCTGCTCGTGTGCTTACTTGCAAATTGTGCATTACACGTCAAAGACTGGTTAGTCAGGACACCAGAGCCAGGTTCCCCAGTCCCTGTAAATAGTAGGATGCAGTTACAGTTTACACTTAAGGAGTAATCTATCAATTTTAAAGCATAAATGGAGCACAGTTCTGTACTATATATTCCAAAGTGGCTGAGAACATCTCCTGCCTTGCAGCTGGACAGTCTGGGGCTGCTTTCTGAATTCACAGAGTGGCTGATCTGTGACACAGCCGCTGATCCTTCGGCTGAAAAGCCAAGATCTTTGCTGACACTGAGTCTGTCCCAACCAAATAACCTGCAGAGCTGCTCAGGCACTGCCAGCTCCAGGTGAGAAATGCAGGGAGCAGCTGGTGTGTCACTGATTGTCCCCACGCCAGTGACAATCACAGGCACTGTCTGTGCTGCCCAGGGCACTGGGCACAGACAGCCAGGCACTCCCACTGGGAAAGGAGCAGTGCCTGCAACATCAGCTCAGGGAAAACCTAAAAACAGCTGATGGCAAAAGCATTAAACAGGAGTGTTGCTGTGTGTCAGTATTTCTTTGGGAGATTCAGGGAACACGAGGATGATGGTGCATTAAAAATGCACTGAAACTACAGCAGGATGCTAAGAGAAATCTCTGTCAGGAAAGTGAGAGCTCTACCAGAGTTAAAAATGTCTTTTTCCGTGGTCATGAAACGAGGCTGAACCAGCCCCTCCATTTCACAGACTTGTTAACCTTCTGTCTTGATGAAAATTAACAGCTACAGCTTCTTCTAAATAAATTCTGTACATTTTAGTGGATAAAGCATTCCTCTCTTCCTGTCAAAGAGTTGTGCAGCACAGCTGTTTTTTAATAAATCCCTATTTTTACTCCCCGACATTTGACTATCATTATGTATATGAGTTTGTTCAGCCTGCAAAGCACGTTTTAACAAGAAATATTAATGTCCCCCCACATTTACCATCTTTTATCCCCATTCAGCAAGAATAGGTGTTATACAAAAGAGAAAACATCTGCTTCCTTGCATTATAATTTCTGTTGAACTCTTTAGATTGGAGATACAAAGTCGATAGCAGAGGTTAGAGATGGATGTGCAAAGCAGAACCATGTTTCTTTGTGACTGTGTTTCAAAGGGAAAACAAATCCTAAAATTCAGCATTCTGAAAAGCATAAAGAAAGAATTACGAGGGAGCTTTTTATTAAGCCATCTTTAGTGGCTAAATTATTTTATCTTAAGTTTTGTAATCCTTAAAGTGATTAATTCCTAACGCAGGCCCTAGAATAAGCTCAAGGCATTTTCCTCTTTTCCATGCTCTGAAATATCTTATCTCTCTTGGACTTTATGGCTGCGCTGTCTATCCTTAATTTTTCCGTCATTGCACTGCATTGCCATGATGTGGACAGTGTCCTCCTTGGCAATTTCAGTGGTGCAGTGTGAAACTTTCTGTGAGTGAAGTGCTGTGATGGCAGAGCCTCTGTGGCAGCACGGAGCCTGCTGGACACCAACACTGCACAGAAATGCTCCTCAAAGGTTCCTCCAAGGCTCCTCAAAGGCTCCTCCAAAGCTCCTCCGTGGCCCTGCAGCAGCTCAAAGACACAAAAACTCCTCCTGCATTAGGATCCAAGAGTCAGGCTCTTGTCACAGACACAGGCAGCTCAGCTAAGGCAAGAGGTCTCATTAGGGTTATGGAGAAATTCAGTGTTGGTGCTAAACCCTGCTGTGATGGCAGCAAAGGAGCCCTGAGAACCTCATGGCTCTTCTCCTGGTGTTTTCCCCTCTTGTGACAGCCACAGGGTGACAGAGACAACACGATATCTGAGGCTGGGGTGTAGATTTGGCATTCTGCTGCATTCTGACACAAATTATGAGCCAGGAGTCATGATGATCCAACTCCTTCCGTAGAAATAGCCACAGCTGTATCAAAAAACAGAAGATTGCAGGGGGAGGAAAGCAAACAAAAAAGAACTCTCCTTTTCTGACTCTAGAATAATTCACGGTATTGCACTTTTTGGATCTTTCTGTAGCTTAGCCTATGTGAAAGAAAAATATAAAACAAAATGTAGGAGTACGTATCTCATCCTTCTCCCAAAAATTAACACCTTTTAATTACAAATCCTTTAATGGAAAACTGGGTAGTTCAACATCCAAATAGATTATTTAACTGTTTATATTCTTTAAAATGTACAAATCACACTGTAATAATCTGAACTCCTAATTCTCATATGCCCCTACATACAGACATAACAAATGTCCTTCCATTTGCAGGACTCAAGGTAAAGGACCTGATCATTTACAGAGCTGCTGATGGACACTTTTTTCAAAATACTGTGAATACACTGCACTATTGGAGTAGGTCAGGGCAATAAGGGGGTTGATGGAGAAAGATTCTTGTGATCTTCACAGAAAAAGAGAAATAAGGAGCTAATTTTAGAGACAGATGGATGAGAGCTCCACCCCAGTAGAATCTGTAATCGGTGATATTTGACCCTCAGTCACAAAAAAAAAAGGGAATGTGTATAAAGAAAAGTTTTAATATTGGTTCTAATGAGATAAAAATAATTTTTGCCTTTAGGGTTTTCAAAGTGCTTTCTCTCACCACTCCTTTTTCCTTTTATCACCACTGTTTTTCTTTATATGTACTACCACTAAAGAGGAGAGGCAAAGGTTTTCTTTCTATTTCTAAATAGTGCTTTGGTGCATGATTAGTGTGTGACATGAATAAAGCTTTTCTTGGGAGAAAAAGGATTGCTTTCTTTTAAAGTATTAGATGAGGGCTACACTTTCTAACATCTCACCCCACAGAGGACACATCTTCTGGGACACTGGGTTTGGAACATCAGCCAAGACAACCAGATAAAAGAACAACTACTGAAATGGCATGATTGTTCTTCCTGGTGTTTCACAGGAACAGGGTTCTTTTGGATGAGAGGATCTGAACTTCAGCAGACCATACAGCCATGCCCTTTTCCTGGAAACAGCACTTTAAATATATCAATTGCTGCTTCCTACCATTATTTCAGGAGAACTTTAATTTGATGCACCAAGCAGAGCTTAAAGGAGTGCAAGGAAGGACGGCAGCAGAGCTGCTTGGCAGCAAGGCTGGCAGGGAGCAGGGATGATCCCAAAGCATGGAGCAGGGATGATCCCAAAGAATGGAGCAGGGATGATCCCAAAGAATGGAGCAGGGATGATCCCAAAGAATGGAGCAGGGATGATCCCAAAGCAGGGAGCAGGGATGATCCCAAAGAATGGAGCAAGGATGATCACAGAGCATGAAGAAAGGATGATCCCAAAGCAGGGAGCAGGTGAAGGTGAAGGTGCTGCAAAGTCCTTTTCCATCTCACCACCCCTCCCTGTTGTCCCATCTGAGCCAAGCTGCTCAAGGTGCATCAGAGTTGCTCACCAAGGCTGAAGGAACACAAACCTGAGGAACACAACATTTCCGTTTTTACACAGTCCTCAATCCAGTGTCAGTGCCATGCACCTGCAATATCATCGATGGTGGGACTGAATTTAGGCAATCAGAAATCCCTGAGTGAACTATCTTTTACAGATGAAATGAGAAGAACAAGACCTGATATGCACCCAGAAGCACTGCTAGCACAGCGCGTGTTTTCTGCACAGATCTGCTCCACTGCTACTCTACAAGCATTAGTGACGATTTTCCTGCAGTTGCACTGGGAGCAGAAAATCAGCGTAACAGCCACATTGTGCTCAGAGCCCCACAAACACGGAGCAACATTTCTCTCTGTACTCCAGGGATTTGACCATCTAATTCCAACTGAAACATGGGCACAGATGTATACAAACAACCGAGACAGCGTGAGACCAGGCTGAGAATTTTGAAATGGATCTATGAGACAGGAGCTTCTGGAACTGCTGACTTCAGCAACACGCAGAGTAAACTCTGAAAACAATTAACAACAATTAGAATGTCACTTGAAATAATAAGAACACTACTGAATCACACAGCAGTATGAATAAAGCAGAATCCCTGCAAAATCCTGCCAGTAACTAGGAAGCAGCAACATTATTTATGGGTATTAAACACAAAGGTGAGAATCTCAACCTCTGGTGTAATATAAATCGAAAAGTATAATCATAAATATTTTGCTTAGGTCTCTTCAGCTCAACCCAGACAGATATATTTTATTTTCCAGAATGAGTACATCATATCAGTGACCAATAGCTTTCAAGAAAAACTGGAGTTCCACTGGCTGGGTCAGCAGTGTTCCCCTGAGGAGGAACAAGAGGGCTTTGGGGCTTTTTCTTACTGAGCCACAGCAAAGTCAAGGTCTGAACAGTAACCAGAAAATAAAAAGATTACAGTGCCTATACAGCCTCAAAGAAGAAAAAAGAAAAAAACAGCCCTTTATTAACAATACACCGCTTTTCCAGAAGGCTTGAATATATTTGGAGAGTGAAGGCAAAAATATCTCCCCTATTCAGGAATATATGGATACAGATGACCTTTTTGGAACAACAATTCTAGTTGTTCCTAATTCATGTTTCATGACTGGATCGATCCTATTTCCCTATCAAATGTCCATTTATAAGGAGAACAGCAGATTTTAGTCAGAAAATGGTGTGACTTCAAATGCATTGTCAGTTGAGAATCTGCTTCGTTCAATAAATACAATTTTTCCACCTAATTTCTAAGACAGACTGGTAGCTGCAGACAGTCTCTAAATATATTTCCTGATATATTTTTCATTAATCACAGTGGAAATCAAGTAATAAATTATGATGCTTCAAATCAAATTATAATCATGCAATTTCTCACAAGGTTTAAATTGTATAAAAAAGACAATTTTTTTTTCCACATTTCCGTTTTTAAAACAGGAACTCAATGCTAACAAACACCTTAATATTTCACATTGCTAAAAGCTCCTCTTGCAGCCACTGATTAGCTTGATTTGGTTAAAAAAAGACAAATTGCATCATCTGTGTTTCTCTACTCTTAGGGGAAGGAAGAAGAGAAAGTTTGAGACAAAGTAGAAGAAGAAATTTGTTCTCTATCCACTTCTGCCCCACCAGCCTGCTCGCTATAGCAATATATTTTCAAACTTTCATAAACAGAACAAATAGGATTATCCATTACCATGTCAGCTTAAGTGATGACATAAATATGTATCACAGAACATCTGCCACTAAATCACTGTTTATAAATGTCAGATCTCATTTATTATTAAAAAAGCCCCACCAAAACAACTGCTTTAAAGCCTTCCTTATTATTCCACGAGAAGTGAGTGATTTCTCAGCTGTAAGGGGGAGCTATTCTTTCTAATCAGTTTAGACAGAGTAACTTCTCTTATAAACCTCAGTCAAGAATTACATTAAGTGGTGTCCACAAATGTGTTAGCATTCCTTGAGTTACTTCAGCCCAGTATGGGGCCTAGAAAATCCAGCATATTTTCCCCATTGATTTTCCTCGTCAATCCCCATTGATTTTGCATGAAAGAATATGGCGCAAGCCAGAAAACTTGCTTTTATCTTACTTTTCTTCAAAGAGTAGAAAATGTAGATCAAGGCTTTATATTCTGGTATCAGCAATAAAACATCTAAGACTCACTTTAAAAAGAATTTATATAGAATGCTCTATATAAGTATATATATATATATAATATGTGTATAATTTTAAATACAGGAAGTATAAAATTTTAAAACTCAGAGTCTGTGTTTGTAGTGCTGTGTTTGACTGACAGAGGCTGAGTGGGACATTCTTTTTGCATTTTTTAATTTAATTTGCCCTGTCCATTTCCCCCCTTTTTGTGTCAGCTGCTTTAATAACTCTCAAGCCAGGCACCCAGGGATCAAATTACCAAATAATGGAATTATTCCTGAACACCCAATCTGTATCCTCTCAGGTACAAGTGAAACTCTGCTGGCAAAAGCCACTCATCTGTATCATTGTAAATTGACCTCTCCAGCCTGCCCTCTCACCCTCTCTCCAGTCAGGAGCAAATCCAGAGCACCATCATGTTCTGTTTTACAGGAGTTTCTGCCAGCTTGCTCTGCTCTATGTGCTCATAACCGCAGTTATTTTAGGAACAGACAGCTAAAACATCTGAAAAACCCACAGAGCTCTCAGCCCTGTGACACCCAACGCTCTCAACGTGTGCCACACGCCTAAAGCTGCACTGCGAGACACACACCTTCAGTGGGAGTGCTGAGCACATCCTGGCTCTGCGCCCTGCCAGCTCCCCATCCCTCCAGCCCCCCAGCACTCCGGGTGGCACTGCAGGTCCCCAGCTGTGACTCGTGGGTGGCCTGGCAGGAGGTCAGCAGAGCTGGCACTTCACAGAGAGCTACAGAGCTCTGCTCAGCCCTAACATCCTCCCACCTACGTACAGCTAATTTGATTAAAGGTAGAAGATCAATCAAACTCTATTGCCTCAGAAAGATTAATTACCTCAGCGCTTTCTGACTTAATTATTAGTGTTCAGCCATGGGGTTAAAAAAGCCCAGTACAGCAGAAGTTAAAGGGCCCAGTGGGCAGATGTGGTAGACTGGGATGTGTTTTAGCCTGAGATTTGTTATCTTTAACTAATGATAGCTTCTTTCTTTCTTATTCAAATTATACCTAAGTGCTACAGCGTGTTTATAACTCGGCAACAACCGAACCAAAATATTGCTGTTACATTTCAACCTTTCTGTGGAAATAAAAAGTACAGAAGATGGGAAGAAAAAAACGAAAGCATCATTAAAAAAATCCTATCTGTCGGCAGTCCAGTTTTTGGACAGTGAACAGAAACTTAAGACTTTGTAGGTTTATTTATTCTTGTGCCCCAGCATGGGGTGTGAAATCCAGCTGCCAGAGCATCTTATTGATGATGTTTAAAGAGTATATTTCAGCAACTGCAGAGTTTCTGATTATCAGACAAGTCAGCATGTCAGAAAACGCAGGCGTTTTTCCCAGGGAGAATGAGCTCCCTGTCTGCAGCTCTGTGCTGACAGCGGGCAGCACTGACCCTTTCTTCTCCACCAGAAACCAGGGAGCTCCAGGAGAGCTGCAGGAGCCCCAGGCTGTCACAGAGCTGCTGGCAGGCTGGGGACAGCAGGGCCAGCACAGCTCCTGTCACCCAGGCCACATCCCAGGCTGGGGAGGCACCAGGGCCCCCTGTCCTGCTGGGGCTGGAGCACAACTGAGACCCAGCAAACACATTCACCCCCAGATTTCATATTCCCACTGCAGAGAAGTCACCTCCTGCAGGACACACTGGATTTGCTGCTGTCGTGGACAGAGGTTTATTCGCCCTCTCATAAATTCATCCTTTTTAAAAGCAGGTTGCATTCTCACTCCCTGTTTCTGCGCTTCCTCCCAGATCTCACCTGCAGCCCCAAATTTCCAGCCTGGGCTGGTTTGAAGGCAGCACCAGCTCATTTTGCTGTGAACAAACCCAGAGCTTCATTTTGGCTTCCACCCTGCAGTTGTGTGACAGCAGCTCAGTCCCCAGCCAGCATTTACCTTGCAGTTTAAACAAGCCAATATTAATTCCTCTCTCTCTATATAGGCATCCCGTTCCCCTGTTATTAATAATATTTCTTTATACCTGTTTCTCATGCGAATTCACCTTTCTTTAATGTGAGAAGCCAACACTATTCATAACAGTCCTGTTATGGTATCAGCAACGCCTTGGGGTTTTTTCTTTTCTTCTTTTTTCCCTGTACTATGAGTAACCCAGGATTTTTTCACCGTCACATTATGTATTGGTGATTTATAGTTTATCTTTGTAATACTCAGTTGGTTTTTTTCTTTATGTCATTTTCAGCTGGTGATTTATATACTAGTTACATACACCAGTTCCTTTGAGAATGACTCTCAACTATTAGATTTCATCCCACTGCTATTACTTTAAATCCATAGCAAAATCCAATTCTTGTGTCATGCATACCTCCTCCTCTATTGTCAGTGATGCTTGGCTTTGAGCTACTAGAATATTTCATTGACACGTTCTTGCTTTTTAATGCCAAACTCATTAATGGAGATAATTATGGAGATTTTTCCGTTCTTGTATTATTCTATGTCTTTTCATTCTTAATTACTAATGCTCCACCCTAATGTCATAATAACAGTTATTCCTTAAATATATATATAGGTTAACTATACAAGTATTCCCCAATATTAAAAATACATGTCATGGAAATGAGATAATGGAGCTAATCTTGCACTACTCTTGGGGAACCTACAATACTATTTCTTGCATTATGTTTACAAATATCTTAGTTTCTTCTTCGTAAATGCTTCCCAGTAGTGAAGCTTGACCAGTGCCTTTATTTTTTCTTGACACCTTGTGTCTCAGAATTACAGAAAATAAGGAAAACACTATCAGTTTTGATATCCTGGGAGGAAGATTATCTCCTCTCCTCCACAGGAATGCGCTGAACCTGCTCTGACTTTTAGTGCCATTATCATCACTCTCCATCAGCCTGCCTTTGTGCTCATCAACATCATCCTTATCAAAAATTAAGCCAAGGTGAAAGTGTTCTTTTAATTTTGGGGAAGAAATATATGCAGTCTTTAATCACGAACAGATGTCTTCCTCACTGCAAACCTCCTTCTTATGTGGTTAAATACCATAGATTGCAGTCTTAATTCTCCCTAAGACTAATTCTCTGCGCTCTGATGATCACTTGAAGCCAGCAAAGCTTTGCCCCAGCTGCTCAATTCACTCATTTGCTGCCCACAAGTTGTGGAGTTGGGGAATCCATGCATTTAAAAATTACCTTTCCCCCTCCCCAGGGGTTGAACTCAGAGGAATTCTTCCATCCAGTGCACCCAAACAGCTCTTCAAATGTGTGAAGGTGTGGTTGGGAGCCAACGGAGCAGCCAGACACCTCTGGCAATGCCAGCTTGGCCACAAAGTTATGGTGTCTGCTGATTCCCCTTTTGGCCACCTTTAGCTCTACACTTGCTGATTTTCAATGCAGCTTCCTTGGCTTATTAGTCACTAACTCATGTTAAATATTCTTCATGGAGACCCCCTCTCCTTAATACACCAGTTTCTTCCTATTTGAAACCCTGAAGTCTCAGTGTGATTTGCCTCATTAACTTTAATTTTCAGCTAGCTTTGTTTATACTTCCATTTTCTTTATACAAAATGATTGCTATTATTTAATTGCAGATTATTTTCAGGTTTTCTGGCTTCCCCTCCACACTCCCTGTCCCCAAGCTGCAATCATTCCTCTTACTCTGCCCAATTTCTTGGCTGAACTAGGCATATTCTACCTTCTCCAAACAAAAGTAAGTAAAATAGTTTAATTCTCTAGAGGCAAGAAAACAGTTTTGATAAGGCTATAAAAACAGATGAAGCATGAAATTTTGTCATGAATCTGTTACACATGTACTAAATAACCCAACACAACCGAGGTTTCCATGTACCTTTCAACCCCTTTGATCACTATCCCTGCTTACAGTCACTGAGAATTTGTTGGTCATTGTCTACACTTGTAGTGTGTTTTGTATTTGAACACAACTCAGGGGAAAAGAAGAGGGAAAAAGATGGTTTGGTAACAATCCTTTGCATAGGGAGTTATTGGAGCATCCTTATTTGAGCAATTTATGAGCAGAAAATACATGAACACCACGTACAAGAGTGCTGTTAGTTAAGGATAAGGTTCTCTACAAACCTACATGCATTTTTATATTGCTATTTACTTACTGTGACAGTTTATTGGCATCTCTTCCTTATGATGCATCTACCACACTGCACTTTATGTTTTTCTAAGGAGGTAACTAAAGTAAGGGAAGACAAATCATTTCAAATAGCCTATTTCTAATTTTAATTAGCACAGTCAATTAATTTTAAAGGTTTTTATATAAATTTCTCGCAGTTTTCTAACCACTATAACCTTACAGTTATTTTTTTCCCTCCTTGCTTAATTCCTGTATTGGATGTGAATTTGTAAAGCTTCCTCTCACCAATATTTCTTGGGGTTTTCTTTTTATTTTGTTTTGCTCATTTTTTTTCAGTGTTTTGCAATAAATGCTTCATTATTGCTAGTACATGGAAAGCTTCCAAAATACAACAGTTTCCAATATTAGAGAAACAAATAGCAGTGAAGGAAAAACAAGAGGGAGAAAACACTTTTGACCATGTCCATGAGTGATGTCACAGCTGCCATCAGCTTTCACAGGACACTTGGTTGGTTCTAGACATGATTGACATCATTTCATCCCAAATCTCTCTCCTTGGTGGGCAAAGTTGAACTCAACCCCCATCAGGTGACTAATCAGGCTTAACATTCCAGATGTTTCAGATTCAGACAGGTTAGATATTGAAGATATCAGATAGCTCTTGAGTGGGAATGAAGGCCATGCTTATTCTGTTGTGTGAACTCTACCCAGATTACCTGACTGCATATTCCTGTCTCTTTTCACATTAACAAGAAGAACAAATGTATCAAGCCACTCCAGATTAGATTAAAAAAAAAACAAACAAACCAACAATCAAAAATCTAGCAGCAGATTGTAGAGGAAACGACCAATTCCGAGCTATTTTCAGTGATTCACTGCTGGCTAAATGAGTCCTGCCTGCCCAAGTCACCACCACGAACCCCAGGCTGAACACTTGCACAGATCAGCACAGATATTTTGGCTGCTGTTATTTGCACCAAGTCACTTTGCAGCAGCACACTGAGCTACAGCAAAGGTCTTCCCCTTCTTTTTCACAGGGATGTATGAAAGCACACAGCAGGCTCTATTTAAATCTGCTTTTTTGTTCCTGCCACTAGATGCTGCCATTAATATAAGCGTAAAACACCAGAAAGGGCCACAAAAGAAGCTTTCCAAGCTGTAACCATCGTGCTACATCAATTAAACTGTTTCAATAAGATATAAGTTGGAAGGGAAGAAAAATCTTCACATAAAATAAACACTAATTAAACTGTGACTTCAAGTTTCAAACTGAACTGTCAGGTAATTAGACAGGTGATTAAACTTTCTCCAACTTCACACTTGGAAAGACATCTGATGGCTGCTTAGCCCCCACAAAGTGATGTGTGTCAATGACACTCAGATGTCAGAGCTGGATTACTTTTAGAGCCACATCCTAGAAGAGTCGTGACACCTCTTGCTTCTGAAATTACAAAACCTGGGCAAAAAATGTTTTGGCAACTTCCAAATTTGAGCCTCTGTATAAAAGGCCAGACAGGATCCACACTGAGAGCTCCTCAACACCAGGTCCTGTTCCACTCTCTCTGCAGGAAAGGACCTGGATGCTGATTTCATGTACATCATCTCACTTCAGTAAAGCAGAAATATCGGTTACAAGCAACAAGAAAGAGATGGAAAGCAAGTTCAGACCATGAGTATGAATAGCAAAAGCAGCAAATAATACATAACTTGGTATTTTCTTTCTTTAGGGGTATATTTGTAGCCCTTTAGAGCTTAATTCTGTGAAGAATCCAGTTTGACTGTCTAGGATATTATTAAGAGTATATTACAGCCTCAAATCCATAAACACAAACAAAAGCAAACAAAGATTCAAAACCTCTGATGGTTCTTGTCAGCTGCCTATCAACTTGGAAAACATAATATCCAGGCATTATTTCAGGAAACACATATCACTTTTCAAATTTTAAAAAGCCTGAAACTTAGGGCCCCCCCGGTAACAGTTTATATAGCGAAGGAGAGGACAAACCTCATGTGTCAAAAGCCCCTCAGGCTCCAGTCCTGGGCAGCAAAGTGGTGTGATTTCCAAGAGCCAGGCTGGATGTGCCAGAGCCAGCTCAGAGTATTTCCCACTGCAGAAAGTAAGTGCCTTCCACAGCTATTTCACTAATTCATTCCTCATGATACACTAGAGCAGCTGAAATCCACCTTTTGAGCCAAGCTCTGCCCAGAACAGATGTATTTTCAAATCACTTATTAAGCCTCTAACAAGGCCTTAGAGGCTTAAAGACATTCAGGTGTCTCTTTATCAATGGCACAGTTCAATTCAATCCAGATAAGGAGCCTCTGGACAATTAGCAGTTGACTAAAGTTCAGAGGAGTCTCCACCTGGCTATCACCTCCAGCACAGCACAGAGCAGCTCCAGTTCAGCCCCAGCTCCTTCTGGCTTTGCCTCCCTGCTTTTGACATCACAAGAAGGCAGTGAAAACGGCAGAAGATGACAAACCCTTTTGGGATTAGTTGCACACACCATCGCTGCTTTCAAAAGACAAATCAAGAAACCCTTATTTCTGGAGGCTGCAGGCCTTTCACTGAGCTACTCATCACCCACGAGTTGCCTGTTAAACTCCAGCGCGTTGGAGAGGGAAACGTTAAAAAATGTGAATCCCCTCAGCACAGTATTTATGAGCATTAGGGCAACAGCGTTAACCTCATCAGAAAGCTCAGCAGGTCTATAAAAACACCAGCCCATCCATAAACCCCTAACAGCTCAGTGTTTTATTTCCAACGGCCAGACCTCCCATTTCTGGCCACGGAAGGCTTCTCTGGCCGTATGAAAATCAATGCTCAGCCTCAATAATGACCTGGAGAGGGGAACCAGGCGCACTGTGGGCAGTGCCATGATTTAGCAAGCGAGAGGAGCAGGTCGGTCACTTACTGGACTCGGGGTCGGAGTTGCCATCTCCCTCGGTGCGGCTGTTGGGGGACGCCTGCTCGTAGAACTCGTCCTGGGGACAGCCCAGGGGCAGCGGGTGGGCCGCACTGGCCGCGCTGGAGGGCTCGTGGTCGCCGAGCCCGCTGTCACTGCAGCTCTCCTGCGACCCGTCGGGCAGGTGGAAGGTGACACGGCGCTGGGGCTGCGGGGAAGGAACACAATTACATGGTTTCCACGGCGGGATGGGCGAGTGCTTAGCGCGGCCAACTCAGGAAATGGGTTATTTCGGTTACCTGTGCACAATTTCAGGCTGCTTTCAAAGCCGCCTCACCTGACAGCACTGCTTGCTGCTGTTTTTTAAACATGTGAGCCCTGATGCAAAATGAAAGACACCTCAGACTAAAGAGATTCTGTCAGACTTCACAAGTCTTTGGATACCTTTTGTATATTGACTTGGAGATTTCAATCACTTTTTGAGGCTCAATTTATTTCGCTGCCGAGTTTTCTAGTTTTCAAAAACCATTTTCTTTCCCATTAAAAGCTGTTCCACACTTTCGGGCCTAAAAAATGTGACACGTTTATAATGCTGTTGGATTCTTCTAAGGCAGGGAAAGAACAAACAACAAGAAGTCTCATGCACCGAAAACAATTTTAATAGATTTTGCCCACCCGTTAAGCTAATGAATGAAAAGTAGATTCCCCTGCTCTCCTTCAGACATTTCATCACGACTCCTTTGATTTTCGTTATCCCACAGACCTGTACCTCAACTGGAAAGGGCTGTAGCTGGGAAACACTGAGCTGAGGGTGGAAAGCATCACAGCCCAGCAGCAGAAGGAAAGGCCAGATGAAATGAAGAGCCTGATGCAACAGGCACAGGAGTGTTTTTATTACCTAAGTGACTTTGCATGATTTAGGAACTGAATAACTGAAATGTAAATCTCTCCCAGTATTAAAAGAAAATATGAACAAAAAATAAGCAGCTCTCCTGCTCATTTTGAGACGTCTGATACCCATGTTTTGGAAACTTGACACATAAAGATTTAAAAAAAAAACAAAACAAAAAAACCTGAAAAAGAAACAATTTAAAATACTCTTAGGTTGTTGTTACTCAAAATTCCATTTGAAAGGCAATGCAAAACTTTCTGGATGCATAACTGCTGGGATTAGCAAAGCTGAAGATCAGACTTTTGATGCAATTATGCAAAAAAAAATATATAGTATTTATAACGCAGCAGATGTTGTCAGGAGTCCCTAGATATTTGGTTCCTATAGGGTGGTGGTGCTGAAAACATTCAATTATACTGAGTTTTTGCTAAAAAGTTCAGCTGCTCCACTTTTCAAAGTCTCTTTTTGTCACGGTGACATTATTCCACATGCCCACAGACAGCTGCTGTACAGCGTGTACAGCCAAGAACACTGCACATCAACTTACCTCTGCGATTCCTGACAGCTGGGAGTGACAGCACTTCCTAAAAGCTACCAGTAAGACATCCAGGGCTTTCCCAGAAAGCCTGTTTTAGTGCTTCACCACTGCTAATGGAGAGGTTCTCTTCTAATGTTGAACCTGCCTCTTTCTTGTTCCAAAATAAATCACTCCTTCAGCCCCATCCATCATGGTCTGCTTATTCCCACTCATCTTTCTGGCATTTGGCACTTTAGTCTGCTTCAGAATAAACAGACCTTATTATTTCAATCTGTCGTGTGCTGCTGATCTCTCTGGCTCTCCCCCTGCTCAGGAGCTCTGCACAGCTCTCTGCTCTGCTCCAAAGCTGCCACCAGCTCCAGCCAAGCTCCTCAGAGCCCCGAGCACTGCAGCAGGACCATTTCACATCTCCTGCAGCCGCCTTTGCCATGGCAGCACAATGCATTTTCCTTGCCAGCCACCATCATGCCCAAGTCCTTTTTATTGATCTTTCCCTCCTTGTTCCCTTTCTGGTTATTGCCATTGATTGCCGCAGCCTAAGAGTGGCACTTTGCACTCATTCTTCCTGCCATTCTCTTTTTCCAGATGATTTCATCTGTTTTCAAGTACATTTTGCCTTCCAGTCCTGCTTTCCTGTTTGTCAAATTTGCAGATCTTAGGCTTTCCCTCATTTGGCAGATCTTTGAGAAATACTGGGACAGACCAAGGCAAGAGATCACTGTTGAGCTCTGCAGAGCTGAACACAGAATGATTTCCCATTAAACAGGATGGAAATGGGAGAAGACAACCTCTCTGTGACTGCTGGGAAAGATTCAGATGGTGTAATGTTCACTGCTAACACCCCTCATGCATTTTCGGTGTCACCAGAAGGATCACTCACTGAATTTTCCCCCAGGCTCTCTGGAAGCCTGGCTGGGGCAGTGGTGCTGCTCCTGCTGCTGTTCCCACCACAGGTGAGTGGAGCTGCATGGAGTGTCTCTGCACAGCCCACAAAGCCAGACGGATCCACAGAAACCACTGATCCCATTTATCCCATTGCACCTCACTGCCAGCTGCCTCTCAGAGCCCAATTCCCAGCAGCAGTGTCAGTCAGCTCTGCTCTGAAAGCCCCAATAACTAAAGTTTCGTCAGGTTGATCCACTGAAAACATTCCTGCAATGTCTCTGATTTACTCCTTGCATCCCAAACTGCACCTAGCTTGCACAGATGGACACGTGGAAAGGGAATATACTATTTCTTTGATCTGAAATGAGTTTGGTATTCGCAGCATGAAAAATAAATCCACCTCCATTGCATGAACTGCTTGTAAAAGCTGTGTTTAGTTGGTTAGCACTGCCTTTGTGTTGTGCTTGGTACACCAGGTTAAATCCTCTCCTCTCCAAGCTACCAGAGAATCTGATGAATAAAGCATTCTTAAAATATTTTTAGCCCAAGTTTTAGCATTAGATACCATTAGTAGCTATTGAAAATGACTGGGAATACAATGGTTACTGCTGTGTGCAACTGGATACTGCTTTGTGCATCTGGGATCCTCTAAGTGTTTACACTTGGAGGAATATTTCTTTTCAGGGCTCTTTGTCAAAATACAGCAGAAGTTTTTAACCAGAAGACAGTAAAGGACACCAGAAAGTCACCAACTCTTCTGTAACTGCTTAGCCCAGTGAGAAAAAACAAATCCCAAACCCCATGCAAAATTAAAGATGTTCCTAACTAACCCTCACTTTCAGGTAAAAATTGTCAATATTTAGTTGCATAAATTGAGATGTTATTAGTTCGAAGGATAAAACCCATATGATTTTAAATCAACCAGCATCAGCTAAAGGCTCATGATTTTTAATTTGATCGTGTCCCTGAGTATGTCACACCTGATAATGCTGATGACAGAGCACTTTCAGAAAAATTTATCAAGATGAAAAAACCTCAGCTATGCCTCTACATGGCACTGCTGCCATTTCCCTAATTCATGCAGGCATCAGACAACGATCTGGAACAAGTAATTCTAATGAAATTTTGCCAAAAGCTGAGACTTATCTTCTGTCACAATTATTTTGGAAATTTCCTCCTTGAGGCATTTAAATTTCAATTTATAAGATTACAAAATATCCTCAGTCTCCAGCTGCTTTTCTATTTATCTCTGAAGGGAGCTAGCACTGATAGTAATAGAATAACAAGGATTATGGTTTGTTTTATTTATCTGAATGACAGTTAGTGTACTTTTTCGAAAAGAGAGAAATGCAAGCAAACCTATTCCGTATTCTTAGAGGATTCTGATGTAGAAACTTGTAACACAAACAATTAAACTGATAGGGGACAATGAAGTGAAAATTCAAGGAAAAATGTGCAGCAGTCTATATTTTCTCTGACACATTAAAAAATATTAAATTACTCTTTATTGGTATGAGAAAGGAATTTTGCTTGCAGAGATGTCACAGCCCCAGACACAAATGCTGTCAGAGGTCTCAGATGGCATTCAGTGCATTTGGTAAAAGCTGAGTGTGTCTGGAGGGATCAAATTATCTCAGAAAACCGCAAACCTTTTACTCTCATTATTGAAATTTATATGAAGACTGATCAAAGCCCCAAACTATTCTGTGTTCAATCTTTCACTACAATAATTAGACTGTGGCAGTGGGAATAATAAAAGATGAGTCTAAGTAAATAGCTTTGGATACACTGAAGGGATGATTTCTGGTATTATACACCAGGGGTTAGCCAATTTATAATCAAAATGGAAAAAAAAAGGTAATAGAAAAAGCAGCAGATATCAACTGAGGAACATTAAACTATTAACCTTATTATCTTCATTCATTGAAGCAAATTAATATCCTTTTAAAAGGAGATCATAAAGAAAAAACATTACTTTTTAATTTATGCTGAATTAATTATATTATTTAGATGATAATTCTGATTTAAAACAGACCTTATTTAGGAGATGCTGTTAGACAGCACAAAAGAACTCGACTACTTCAACATTTTTCTCCACTATTAGCAGCCAGTAAATAAAGAAGTAGTCAAATAAATTTTTCATATTCTCAGTTGCTTGTTTATTTCAAATGCTAGGAAGGTATGAAATACCTTAAATAACCAGAAAACAACTATCTTCAAGTATAACCAGCAAAGAAGATCCCTAATCAAACTACAATTTCCAGCTCCAATCTCTTTATCCTCAACTATCACCTTTTGTTCCAAAACAGCAATTTTTGTTCCACAGGCTTTCATTGAGACAAACAGAACCCAGAAACCATCAGTGCAGAATTCTCAGAATAACATTAAAACAAACAGCTTGAAAGGATCCAACCAAAAACCCAGTGGGAAATATGTCTTTGTGCTGAAACTCAACAAAGATAAGCCAGTATTTTCATTTTTCCTTTCCCTAACCATTGTAGTGTTGAGCACAACTAATACAGCTCAAAAAGTTCCTCTCAACTCTTTTATAAGTCTGTATTTCCCATAAGTTTTGCTGTTTGGCACATCAAGTCTAAAATCTTATTACATTATTTTGATTACTTTGTCACAGCCAAAATATATAACACAACTCATTATAATTTTTCACTCAAATTAAACTTCTGTATTTTTCCAGCAGGGATCTGTATTTCTCTTGAATATCTACAAAGATGCCAAACACTTTTGGTCACCAATATTACACACAACTAGGAACACTCCACTAATAACCCATCACTGTTGCATTCACCTTTTCTAATTTAGCAGTGACTTTTTCATTATTTATTTACTATATCATGTCCTACAGTGATCTTGTATAGGAGTGGGTTTGGGGTTTGGGGTTTAGGGTTTTCTTGTATGGTTGGTTTGTGTTTGTTTGTTTATTTTTTGGGTTTTTTTGGTTTTTTCCCCCAAAAAAATAAATGAAGGGCTCATCTTTCGAGGGAAGGAGAGAGGCAGTGTGCAAAGTGCCAATTCTCAGCTGATTTCAGAAATCCAAGCTTAGTGGACATTAAAATCAGTTTTTTCCTATCTCACATGAAAAAGCAACACCCCCAGCTACTGCCAATACCAACAACCTTAACTGTCTTCTCACAAAGATCAAACTTGTTGAGCAAACTCTCCTTTTCATTAAACACGTTCAGGTGTTCCAGCTCCTGCCCCAAATTCACTGCTTGCAGCTCTTTCAGCTTCTGATTGTCTATTTGTTTGCCAAATCAAACAGACCTGATGTTTTCCTAATTCACCATTTTTACCCTTTTAAATACTGGCAAGACTTCACATTTTCAACTCTTTAAGACTTGCAAAATAAATCCAATAGAATCCTTTTGGAAATCTTATAAATTTCTCTAGTCCTCCTAATTTAATACCATTGCCATTAATAACTGGTATCTTACATCCTCATTAACTACTAACGGAAAGCACAGCACCTGGCTACCTTCTAAAGAAGAGGAAGCTTTGATAAATACTTTTACTTTTTCTCTCTGGGATCAAAAATCTAACTCTTCCACAGTAGTATAAGACAGGTTAATAGTTTTAGGCCTTCATTTTTATTGATTTAAATAACTCCTCCCACTTTATTAATTTATTTAGGCGCAGGAAGCATAAACTGTTAATTTCAAAAGGGCAAATAAAAGCTTGGTTGGCTGCCCAGCCGAACACAAATCCAACATGGATGATTATCTTAGACAGATTTGTACATTTTCAATGAAAGCATTACTAGCTCCCCAGAAAACCAGAAGAGCAGATGGTGCCCCTACACCTGCTCAAATGGAAATTACTTAAAATTGTCAGATCTTATAGCTGGATTCGCTCACACAAAGAATTTGCTCGAGTGATGAGAAATAATCTCGCAAGACAATCTTGTAACTGCAGCACTCTCTTGCTCAGGGTGCCTTTAGGAATCACAGGCAAACGTCCCTGCAGGCACTTCTGGCGGGCATGTAAAACTGCAGAGAGCTGATAAGGGAGAATGGCAGATATTCCAGCTACTGCCCATTGCAGGAGAGTTCTGTGAAACCCTTTCCACGCAGCCAGGGAAAGGAAGGGAGTTTGTAACAAACAGCACCTGCTTGGAGGAGCAAATTCCCATTTTTCACTGAAGGAACCAAAGGCTGAGCTGATGCTGCCGTCGTCCTCTGGTGTCACAGAGGTCATGGAACAAAGTCATTAGCCAAATCATTGCTGAACAAACCCATCATGAACCTGGAACTTCGCAAATTTCTGATTAACGACTTCAAAGGCTATTTATTTCCAGACACTAATCCTCGTTGTGCCAGAGTATGTCTCATATGACTTCTCCCAGCAATGTTTAGCAATTAAATTGTATTTTCTGGGGTTTCTGAAATAACAACAAAGAACTGAAATAAAGAGCAAATAAAACTGAAAATAACACTTAAAGCATGTCAAACATTTTATTTAGCTTTTGAAAGGCAGTTATTGTATGTTGGATGTCAAAATGATAGCTGAAAGCATGCTTTTTAAAGTTTAATTCATCTAAGCCTTCAATTTGACATGTGATTAAATAAAAATTACACATGAAAGTTGCACTATGACTGTGCTGTTACTAAGTTTGAAAAACAGGAAAATCTCAATTCTGATTTTTTTCTTTAATGCGTTCTTCAATTTCCATCATCTTTGATGTTATCATCTTGAATGCTTCATATCTGATAGGCAAAGCCATTTTAGTTAAAAGAACATAATAATAAACAATAAACTAGAATTACTCCAGCAGTATTTGACATGACTTCTGACTGCTGGCCCTGCAGCCTGAACCTTTTTCAGCAGCAATATTGATTGGGTGTTATTACAATTGTGAATTCTTCGTGTTAACATTGAAACAGAGCAGAATTTATGCTTTCATAGGCATACATGGGACTCTAGCTCTAATTTCATTATGTTAACTTTTATACAATTCAGTTGGGGCTCAGATAAACAGATCTCATGTTTCTTCCTGAGCAAGGTATGGATCCATGGACTAATAAATGTTCCAGTGAATTACTCACTGACCTCCACTGAGCTACTTTACCATCACAGTCAAGGCTAAGCCTTTAAGTGCAACCCTGAGGAGGTGATTAGGGCTGTGGAGACCTGGAAGAAATCTCAAGAACCTGATTCCATTTCCCTTGGCATCTTTTTTTCTGCTCAGTTTTTCCTGGAAAGGTCAAATCTCTGTGAAGCAACACTCATGTGTGTAACTCCACGAGCCTCACAAGGATGCACTTGGAGAGGCTTAGGAAGCTGCTTCCATCATTTTGAACCAGGAAATGGAGCTCTTCTTAGTGCTTCCCAGAAAAAAAGGGGCTTTAATTTTGGTTCTTTGGGTTGCAAGTGTGCCAAAGTCAGAAGCAAAATAAGATTTTGGTAAGATTTGTGCAAGGTCTGTTTTTAACTACTCCAGTCCAAGGTGGTGTGCAACACTTCAGTTGCATTTCAGTCTATAAAATAAAAATTTTCCTCTCAGTGTGGATGATTATAAAGCAGTTCATGTGCAATATAGGTACAAATAAATTTGTGTTTGATCTTCACTCATGCAGCTGTTGAATTGAACTCATCTTATTATGGTTAAAAAAAAAAAAAGGTATACTATTTAGGGCAGAGAGCAAATCCACAGATAAGCTTAGAACCTGAAGGGGCTGAGTGACCTCTTGAATAATGAGACACAAAGAAATAAAGACCTCCCCAATGTCTTCTAGGAAAAAGCCCCCTATTTTTGGATCTATAGATTTCTACCTAACATTTCCACCACCTTTGAGATCACCCACAGCAGCTCTCAAAAGCCACAGGCACAACCCATCACCCCTGACCTTCAGGGAGCTCTGACTACACCCTGGCAGGGTAAATAAGAAGGTTTTCTGCAAATCTTCCAAAGAAGATTCAACAAGAAAATTTAAAAGGAGCCTTTTAAAATGAATAGCAAAGCAGCTCTTTGGCATGTCACTGTCTCACTCCATTTGTTAGGACAGCACACCTTTATTATAACAGCATTTTATTTGTTATACCAGAAAATCTGTACTGTTTGATATCAAGTGTTTGATTAGCTAGAATGGAAACTGATGATAACTAAAATGCAAGGATAAAACTATGGTATTTCATGCAGCTGTCAAAAAAAGCATCTTGCTCTTTCTGGAGAAGAGAAAGAATAGACAAAAAGCTCTCCCTTACCCAAAAAGGGACTCTCAGGAAATTAAAGACCTTCTCATCTTTCTGGCCTCTAGAAAATGTCTTTTAATCACCTTGATTACCCATTCTTAATTTTAAATTTACAGTGTGGCCACCAAAGTCACCTCTCTGAAGTTCATTCTCAAGGCAACAATCCTTACTCCACCTTTAGGTGAGCTGGTTAAGGAAGGAGCAAGAGTTTACCAAGAAAACCTGCTGGCATGGATAAAAGAAAGTTCTAGGCCACAGTTTCCAAGGAGTGATGCAGTTCATGCTGTATTTGATTTGCACAAAGTAAATTCCAGCACCCCAGAATCGAGACTTTTATCAGCAATACACTCTCCAGTGGATTCCAGTGGTCCAGGAAAATTCCTCTGGACCAAGAAAACTTCCACCAAAACTTTTGTCCTGAATTTCCCTTTCCAATTGTCAGACAAAAGGTTTGCTCTCAATAAGAAAAGTTATTTCACATAATGAGATAACAGAATATTTCACTGGTACACTTTGCTTTGTTTCAATCTTCTCTCATTGTAAATAGGAAAGATTCTGGGTGATAAATGCTATGGTGAGCAATACTTTGGTTCTGTTTCAAACATTTGAAAGATCTATTTTTCTCTCCAAGTTGTTCTAAGGAAAACGATTACATTTTATTTGATTAAAGTCAGAAATCTTCCATTTGCATCACTATTTTCACAGCTTATATTATCAAGGTGATAATGAATAAGATTTAGCTGTTATTTACAGTAGAATACATGAAATATTCAAAGTTACCAGGGTCTAACTATATGCTAATAATGCATTCTTAAATGGATGTCTGAAATATCTATTTGCAAATGGGAAAAATTCTGCCAGTTGAAGTGCTGCATTGTGTCACTGATATCATCCAGAGCGATGTCTCTGCAATTGCCCTTTCAGATAATCAGAATATATAACTGTCTCTCACAATTCACCACTCGTGTCATTTCAGTACAGCAAAACACAAAGCCATTAGCCTTCCCGTGTTCCTTAAATCTTGCCAGCTTATTTCCATATTCAGCCCAGCCATTCCTTAGCCCTATTAGGATCACTCACTCATCTTTCCTCCTGGAGCAAAACAGGCAGGAGAAAGTGTTGAAGAAATGCAGCACAGGTTAGTCTGCAGCGAGGAAAGATGCAGTTCTGGGCAAGGGGCTGCAGCTGGAGGCTGGGAATGTCTTTTCCTTACTGCAGAAACCCCAAAACTGCCCTGGTTGCTCACCCTGACATCATCATTATTTTATTTATCATCATCAAAATTTTCCTGACTAAAGAATTCAATTTAATTCTACTCTCTAAGATATTTCTTGGTGTTGTCTTATTTTTATTGACATACAGCATCTGTGCTTTGAACAAAATAAAATGCACCTCACACGTTTTTCAGGCAAAAACATGTAAATATAAACTTGCAGCATTAATTGTGTTCTTTCTCCTACTGCTTTTAATTAATTTGACCTTTGGTCCTATTTCTGTCAATTCGGAAGGCATATTGCAATCAGAAGAAAGCTATGGTGCAAATATTCCATTCTGCAAGTCACTAGCTAAGCAAGTAAGCAATAGAGGAAAATCTATAGCGTGCAATTAGCATTATCCTTTCCAATTATTTTCTTTACTTCCCAAAACTCATTAATAACTTTCAGTAGGTAAAATTGCAGGTAAGAACCCTCCCACACCTTAAGTGTATTGTATTCTACCTTTGCCCAATATAAATTCTTTTGATGTAGTGGAAATCTTATTAATAGATTCACCAGAAAACAAGCATGTAAGCTGGCAGAGGCAATTGCAAGAGGTAAAATGAATGTAAATGACAGATGAAAGAAAATTTCCATGCCGTTCAGATCAATACAAACAAAAGTGCTGCAGCAGCCACAGCACAGAGATGAAGGGAATTCATCAAACTTGCATTTCAGATGGTTTGTCCTGTTCTAAATGCACCCTCTGTGTTTCGGAGCTGTGTTCCTCTGTTACCCAATTAATCCTACATTAAGATTCACTCCTGCAGGGGCTTTTTCCTTCTGCTGCTGAACAGAAGTTTTCAGCTCACTCAGATATGGGGGGAATGCAGAGCATAGCTTCTTGATTCCGAAGATTGTCATTTGGAAAGCCTGTAATTGCAGCACTCAATAACTTCCTAAATACTTAAGCCAGCATTAATTATCCCAGCTATTATTGCAGGAGTATGGATCTTATGGTGGGTATGAGGAAGAGAACGTGTGATAGAACATTTTATTGCACTCAGAGCATGCAGTGGGTGTGCAAAGCACTTAAACCATCAGGAGCAACAAGCTTCTCCACTTCAATTATATCTCAGTATGAGCTCCAGATATCTACAGAATCAGCTTTGCTCATTTCATGCTCTTTGTTGTTGCCTAATTAAACATATTCAGGACCCTTCTTTACACCAGAGACTAATCATGATTTTCTTAAGAATCCTAATTTATTTAAAGTCATATTGGTTCTTGGTGAAAAAGGCAAATGCTTATTGTTAAACAGCTTCCGTTTGAACAGAGTTTGAAATGCATTTCCATTAGGAGTCAGAAATCAAAGCTCATCATGAACTTCAGCAATTGACTTGAATTGAGTGAATTCTACAGTTTTCTGACAGTTTTATATGATGTTGAGGAATCAAAAGTATTGGTGGCTACTTTTATAGCTAATTGCCCATGCTTCTTAAAAATCCCTTACAAACCCCTCAGAGGCAGAGGAATGCTGGAGGTGTGGTGGGAAAGGGAGGAAGAGCTGCACAGTTGGTTGTAGTTGATTCAGCTGCAGAAACACGAACTGCAATTTATCAGATTTTTAGACATTCTGAGATCCATAACAAAAAAACACATAAACATGGTGTTTGCAAGGGGGAAATCAAACCCACAAGGAGATGAAGCTTCAGTTGCAGAACACCAAATTCAGACCTTTGCACAGAACACAAACTAAAGGGACTTTCATCTCTTTCTTGAGTGCTGAAAAGAAAAAAGATGTATACTTTTTAATAAAAAATACAGCCACCCCCTTCTGAAAAACTCCTCAAGTAGGCTCATTGTTTGGAAGAAGGCTGGCAGCATTGCTTTGGTTTCAAAGCAGTTTTTGGAGAAACCAGAAGCAAAACTGCAGCCTGAAGCACAGCAGCTGCCTCTTCCCAGGAGTTCAGAAGCCTTGGGTCGTGTTGCTGCAGAGAGCTGACACCCAGGCTGGGATGGGTCTGCTGCAGAAGTGTGCTCTCACATCCCACATCTCACATGAACACAGCCACACAGCCCAAATCAGAGCAAAAATTTCACTCCATGCTGCTGTGAAACAAAGAGGACACAGAGCAGCACTGGGTGCTCCTCAGCTACAGCCCCAGAATTGCTCTGGGGCTCAGGACCACCCCATGCTCTTAAGAAATTGTGGCTTATGTTGAGTCTCTGATGGAAGATTTTGGGCACCTGTGGGTGTTATTTCCCCAGCTGGGAGGAAATTATTTCCTCCTGTGTTCCATGGCCCTCTGTAACCAGCCACACACACTACATCCCTGCCTCAAAAGAGATTCCCCATTTTTCCCACCAGTTAAAACTCTAATCCACTCTTGGTACAGACTACAGTCTAATTCCCAGCTGACTCCCCTGGACCCACAGAAGAAAGAGAAGACAAACAACAGCTCCCAAAGATGATTCTCCAGCTCCAATCAATAATTTGCCTGTCACTCCCTGAGCTCATCACCCTATCAGCATAACTGTGCAAAGTTCCTCATCACCGATGTCCTCTCACACTTTCCAGGTAGACATTAAGCATTTTTACATCCCTCGGGTTTTGCTTTTCAGTAAATTTCCTTTTCCCAATAATACAAATGTACAACAACTGCCCCAGACTGACAATAGGTGTTAGAAATGTGAAAAACTGCCTAAGTGTAATAGTGTTTTGCACACATATGTCATTCTTTACTTGAATGGGCTTTAGAAATATGAATTCCACTTCAGAATAAAAGAATAGAAAAGGCAGCTGTTAAAACAGCTCACAAACCAACAAGCCAAAGCACAGATGGCTATGCCCTCTTGATTCTCGTTAATAAAGGTTAGGCTTTGTCACTGGCAGAATCCAAAAAATGGAATCAGGAGTCCTGGGCAGAAGGAACACTGAGGAAAGCTGCAATCACATTCCATGTTTTCCATCTAGCATGCCTCCCCAGGGAAAAAGCCATTCTCTTTCAAAATATACTAAAGAAAATTATGTACATTTCAATAAACTATCAGACTGGCCAGAGCTGGGAATGATGCATGTGCATTTTATAAAAATAATGCAGATACAGCATCAAGCGCATACAGCATCACTTAAAACAATACCAGCCCTGAAAGAGACTCAATAAAATGCTTTTTGAGTAATTTGGCCAATATCAGTGGGTATTCACTGAGGCAAGGGGTAACCCAGCCTGTTCCAGCGGAGCCAGATGGATTAAAAAACACTATGAGCAACATCATCTAACACTAAACCTCTGTGAGCTCCTCAGAGAACAGTAATGATCTTATCTGCTCCAACCAGACTGAAAACCTGATGACTGCAGAAGATGTGTTCTGCAGTATATTCCATCTGTGAGGAACAGACAACTTCATTAATGGAAATCTCTGAATTAGAGCTGAGAAACCCATGGCTAAGAAAGGGATGTCTTGACAAGCAAAGTTCCTGCTGAAATGCTCTGCAGGTTCACGAGGCTTAAGATTGAGCCATTACAATTATCTGCTATCACCTTCCAGTGTGTCTCTTTCCTGCTCTGCAGCTGCACTGACAGCAGAGCTCCTGCCAGAGTTTGCCCCTCATTCCACAAGAGCAGTCAGAGCTTTGGGAGGAACTCTGAGCTCAGAGCCTCAAATCTGTCCTGTCCAACAGCTTGCCAGCTCTGCAAGAGCATTCACAGCTCACATTTGAAGCATGGGTGCTCCTGTTAGCGAGTCAATCTGAAATCTGCTCAGGCTTTTCAAAGGTTCCAAAGCAGCAGCACCACATCCCGACAGGTGTGTTACCTGCATGTGGAAATCCTGATCCTCCAGGAAACACCTTTGCCCCAACCCTACCTCCTCTAAGCCACTGTTGGGTGAAATGAGTGATAAAAGCCCCGATAAAATCCAGATTCATGACTTAAAACATGGTAACCGTGGCCAGTTTGAAGATACACAAAAGAAAGCTAAAGCTTGAGTGCCAATTAGCTGCCACTGGCAAAACCAGATCAGAGAGAAAGAAAATATTATTTAAAATTTTAAGTTTCCCTTCACAAAGAAAACATTAGTAGAGAAGTAGTCAGTGATTTTCCTGAATCAGTCTTGCAATTCCACGTTGACACAACTTGTATCAGAATAAAGAGCATTCCATAGAAAATGACCAAAACATTTTCCAAAAGACTCTAACCAGAGCCCTGCTACAAAGCAGCATTTCGAGCTTCCTCAGGAATGCTATCATAGAAGTTTCACGAAGCTTCATGACATTAAATGTTTTATTGCCATTTATTTCAGAGGCACAGCCAGAAGAGCAGAGGTCTGCCCAGCTCCAGCCCAGCCCAGTTTTGCTCCAGTGGATATTTGCAGCTGCACAGGCAGCAGGGATGGGAGCTGCACTCCCAGGAGCCTGGGGCACCCATCAATAGGACACCGAGGTAGAGCCTAATGGGGATCAAACAGAAATCCCACATTTTGGACACCAGCCTGGAGGGAATCAAACAGCAACACAGGCAAATCAATGCAAATCAAAATCAGCCACGAGGCATCAGATCCCAAACCAACACATCTGCCCGGAAAAGGTGATTTTGTCCAAGTTTGCATCTCTGACAGCAACTGCTGCAGCTCCAGACACAAGCACTCCCCCACGAGCAGCTGAACTATTAAAAATAGCAACGCTGAAAAGAGGGAACAGCAAATTTACCTCAGCAGATTATATGTTTAGACTGAATTAGTGCACAGGTACCCAAACATTCTGCTTAGTTTTTAACACCAACCTGTGCAAAACCTCCTCTAAACCCTTCCTCTCCCCATAGCAACAGGCCAGGAGTTCTCCTGGGTTAGAGGATGGTGGCAAAGAACTAATTCCCCTCCCAGTGCTTGCTGTGGAGTCAAGCTGCTGGGGATGATTTTCTCAATAGGCTCCTGAAAACCACATTAGCTCTCACACCAGCATTTCTTCAATTATGTCATGTTCTTTTTCATCTCACCACAAGCAGCACACGGATTAACCAAGTTCTCCAGCCATTTTAAAGCCTTTAAAGAAGCAAAAGTAATCCCCCCAAGAGAGCAAACTGAACAAAACAAAACAACCCAGAACAAACAAACAAAACAAAAAGAAAACTCCAACCACAGTCTTTTTTAATTTGCTTGTTTGTTTGTTCTGGGGTAACTTCTGGAAATATTTAGTGATAGCATAATTAAGTCCACAATAGGAACCAGAATGGATCAAGCTAATTCCCAGGCAGCTGAAAAGATTTTGCCGTCAGATTTTTAAAGTTTTGTTCATCCAAAATTATGATATCATTGTATGTATGTAGTTTGACTTCTAAACTATTTTAAGAAGATTCTTGATAATACCCATTTAAAAAAACCCAATTAATTTGGTTTTCTCATATTTTCAGTGAATGAAAAATACTGAAAACAAATTTTTTTTTAGACATATTTTCCATCACAGTTGGCAGAAATCTTGTACATTAATGCAAACAAGCAAATAGATTTTTTCCTTTTTTATATATTTACAGGAAATTTGCAAAATGCCAAGCTCATTAAAAATAACAAAATAAAAGCAAAAAGGTCAAATTGTGCTGTTAATGCTGGCTGATAATCTCCTCCAGTCTGTTCTTGTCCCGTGTCAGAAAGACAGGGACAACGAGCATTCACCTCCCCCCTTTGGCTTTAGGAGACACCAACTGAATTAGGAGACGC
This sequence comes from Grantiella picta, assembly GCA_013397955.1. NCBI lineage: Eukaryota > Metazoa > Chordata > Aves > Passeriformes > Meliphagidae > Grantiella > Grantiella picta. The sequence goes on from VZRM01008322.1 coordinate 4,214,005, forward strand.
CAACCAAAATATCTGTGACACTCGTTGCTGGCCAAGGCAGCCTGAGGTGGATTTTCCCCCTAATGAGTCCATTTTGCAGCCTAGAAATACAGCCCAGCCCCTCCACGTGCTGCCAACCTCCCATCATGCTCAAAGGGAGAAGAGTGTTTGCAGAGAAAGATGAAATGCAGATCGATGCACAGACGTGAGAGAGGAGCAGAGCATTGACTCCAGCCAAGGAGAGCTGCACAGTCAATGTCTCCTCAGTGCATGTCAGCATCTGACAAAAGGGTCCCACTGAGGTGCCCCCAACAAAGGCAGAAAGTTCAATTTTTACAGCTTCAAGTGTAATGATTTGTGTTCTCTCAGCCAGCTAAAAACTCGAGTTAAACAATCAGCGACAGCTTTCCCATCCATGAAAATAAAGCATTGGGCATGGAGGGTGGTCTGCTGGTTTCTGTGCTTTGTTTGTGGGCTCTCTTTGTTTGTTGGTTTTTAGGTTCAAAAGGATGGAAATTCAGGAGGCACTGAGTCCCCATGGGTCACACAGGAACCCCCAGGGTCCTTTGTTTGCAACTCCTGGGTTACACCTGGACATATTTTAAATTGTTCCATCAAGGCCAAGTATTCCCTGGATTCTCCCAAGAGCAGAAAGGGTGTGAAAGAAGGGGACTGCAAACCAAGGATGACTGCAGCAGGAACAAGAAAATGCCTCAGTCCTAAACCATGTGTACATATTTACCTCTGAGCAATTAGATTTTTGTTGAGAAAAAAAAGAAAAAAAGAGATTTAAACATGAGGGTAGGGCACAACATAACCTGAATTTATACCTATAAACTGTTTCAGTTCAAAGACACATTTATCCCCTCTGGTTAGGTGACACTGGTCCATGTCTGTGAATAAAATATATGTTAGACATTCTGTTACTCAGACGTATTTATACTGTGTTTACACTTCTGACATTCCTATACAATTTGTCTGTCAGAATCACAAAGCTTGGAGCAAACTATATCTGCCCGTGGGGGATGGAATTGCAGCAAGCTTTACAATACAAAATGAGAATTCAATGATTAATTGTGGAATATCATCCTGCATTATTATACAAAACCCTACTTTAAAAATTATCGTACGGCACAATGCCTTTTCTTTAAAGAAGAAATGAATGCTTTTGAAGAAGAAATGAAAGAAAGAATGAGCTACTTCTTAATACAAAGAGTAGGGGAAAAAAAGACTCCAAAAGTTGCTCAAAGTAGTTTAGCTGCTGTTCATTCCTCAGCTATGCAAAGGTTGCTCACACTCTGATCCAGTCCCAAAATCAATGGGATGACCAGTATATTGGCCAGCCATACATCTTCATAAATGAATCTTCATTAAGCAATCTCCTAAATCCTTCAAGAGCTGGCCTGGCACTTGCAGTGCTAACGAGAAGTCAGCAGTGATTCTGTAAATAGTCATTTGTGGCTGAACTGCAACCTCTCTTTTGCATTCATGATTTATTGCAGACTGCGGCTCAAATCAGCCCATTGTAAGCAAAAGACAACTTATTTCAGATAGTGCTTGACTAGACAATTTACCTAGGTAGAGAATCAGATTTGAGACTCCAAAATCGAGCAGGAGTGTTCAGAGCCTGACCTTTGGCAAAGCTCTCGAGTGACAAACAGGGACAAAGCCAGCTGGTGCCACATCCCCACTGCCACAGCAAGAGCACAGAAACAGCACGTGGGGATTCTCCAGAGCTACAGATAACTCAGTAAGAAAAGCAGGAATATTTTAGGGACAGGCTGACAGTTTAGCTCCAAAAAGCCCAATTATTCATTGTGTCTATGGCTGCCATCACAGGCAATGCAGTGACAGCTTGATTTTGTCCCCTACCCTGCTCACATGTGCTCCTCATTATTCCCTCAAATCTTACTCTCACAGACTTATTGAGCCATTCTAATCCATCATACAGATTTCCAGAAAGCTTGGACAAATACATGAAAGCCTACAACTTTTGAAAAAAGGAAAATGCTCCAGAAATATAGCAAGAATTATTAAATTATAGCAAGAATCTTCTCACTTCTCCCTTCTTTTTTCTCCCCCCCCCCCATAAAAGCAAATAAGCAAAATCACAAAAAAAATAAAAAAAAAAATAAAAATCCCAGAATGGCTGCCAGATGTGGCCTCACCAGGGCAGAGCACAGGGGATGATCACCTCCCATGACCTGCTGGCCACTCTCTTCCTAATGCATCCCAGGAAACCATCATCCTCCTTGGCCACAAGGACACAGAGCCACCATAACATTGCCAAACTCGAAAATCAATGCAGAGAAGCCCTAGGCAGCATACAGATTATGAAATGGGATGCTGTGATTATTTAAATTGTGCCTAAAACTATCAAATCAGCTTTCCATTTATTTCCTTAGACTTGGGAGATGAGTCCACTTAACAGGCTCTGCAATATTTAGCCTTTGACACAGAGGGAAATGCTTTTGAGCGTCTGAAAAGATGAATTCTATTACAGAGACACAGCGATCAAATTACATGTTTTGGTAGTGAAGCACATAGGAGAGACTGCCCAGAGACTGAGATTCATCAGGAAAATGTTTCTATATGCGATTTGATTAGCAATCAAGGAAGAGAAGGAAAAAATGGGCGCAGAAAATCACAGGGGGAGTGAGCAGTGTTGCACTAAATACCTGGAATTACTTACAAAAGCTCATTGCGAATTACTGAGAGTCCAGACTTTCCTCTCTGTGTGCTCTGCGCTCAACATCTTCACCAGACCCAGGCCTGTTGTCTGCCCAAAACTGAGCATTTAGGGATGCAGGGGAAGCACGAAATACGCATTTCAGATTATTTAAATTATGGAATTTGAGATTATAAAATGCATTTAGAAACACCTGTTTAGCTTTGGAAAGAAACAAAAAAATTGACATGAAATAACAAGAGAACTTTAGCACCTCACTGCAATGAACACTCTATAACCATGTAAACACTGTTTTAAAAAAAGCAAAAAGCAGAATTCGCTGTGCTGATGCTCGTATAAATGTAATTATATTTAATTAGTACATCAGGACCTTTGCCCCTGGTTAATTCTTCATCTCTCATTCTCCAAGGTGTGCTCTTCCCATCTCTCTCAGGAGCACAACTGCTCCCTCAGAGCCAATTCTGCAGCCAAATCTGTGTGGTTTACTATTCAAAACCCCTCCCAAATTTTGACAAGCAGCAATTTGAGGAAGGGAAGATGAGAAACAGCCATGTGCTCATGATGAAAATAAGATCTGAATTCTTAACAGGTATCTCAAAGGACTGGAAATTTTTCCTTTCCAAACTCTTTATGAATACTAATGCTGATAGCTGATAGAACCTGTAGCAAACAGTTCACTCAAGTTATAATCACCCTTCTACTTGCTAGAAGCTGCTGCAAAAACCAGTGTCTGAAAGTCTAGCACCCAGCCAAAAAAAAATATAATTAGCTGTGATAAAAAGTGAGTTAAGCCCTTAATCAATACTCTCACAGGCTGTCAGGACAGACTGCAGCAAAAGAGGTGGTAAAACTAATGAGATGGAAGGAGTTCCACCACCAAAGCCTTGTGCAGCAATCCAGGGGGAATTTTGGAGCTCCAAGCAGGACCAGAGCAGAGCAACCCTGAGGTCACTCCTGTTTCTGCACTCACTCCATGGGCAGTGCAGTTTGGGGTTTTCATCACTCCAACTTCTGCACCACTTAAAGCCATGCGAAAAAAAAGTTGGGAATCTACTTGAAAACTTAATTTCGTTTTGAACAATGGCAATGTTTGCAGGAAAGCAGCAGGAGGGTGCGGGGATGATGGTGGGATATCAGATTTGGGAAAAACACAACGTGCTCCTTTCCTGCTCAGTACCTAAGAGCACGTTTGCCTCTCCAGCTCAGCAGGGCTCACACCTTCCTTGCACTACAGGAAAATGGATTGGGATGTGAGAGACAACTGTGCATGGCACAACCCCTGACTTCCAGCAGCTGTTCACACCCAGCACAAGACATTTATCTTTCCAAACCCACAAACTTTCTTACAGTGACCATTTAGAAATGGCATGGGAAGATTATTTCTGAGCTAAAGCAAAAAGAAAATACATGTTACCGGACCTGTCATAAACTGTAATGAAAGGGTGATGGAAAGCTGAACACTAGAAATATAATTAGATATCCATTCTTGACCTATTATTTCTTTTAATGGCAACCCAAACAATGTAGCATCATCAGAGACACAACTTTCCTGACATTGTTGGCACCTTCTCAGGACTCCTCAGGACAGCTGTCTCCACATGTGTCCATTCTTTCTTTTCTTTTTGCTCACTTTTAACAAATGACTTTCAGAAGAGGAAGTGAATAGAAACTGAATCCCTGTAAATTTTCCCATAAATACCAGGACTGAAAACACAACCAAAAGGGATAACATCCCATCATGCCAGGACGGCATCCTAATACAAATCAAATGCCTGGGGGAAAATTCAGTAACAATGTGAATGAAACATCTGTGTATCTTCAGTAGCATTATATATGAACACGAGTTAGTGTAACATCAAATCAAATCAGGATCAGCCTGATAAGGGAATCGTCACTTCCTTAATTCCTTTTCTCAGTGGCAAACCTGAGTGCCAGCATTTTGGACAAGGAATTTTATTTCTCTGTGCAAAGAGAAGGAAGGATTCTGGCCACAAGCCCAATTCTATATGGGATCTTTGCCTCTTTGCAGGTATATTTTGCCTGGCAGCATGAAACTTGGAGAATTTAACTCAGTGGGCAAGCAGGCAGTGCTGGAAATGAGCAAACCTGAACACTGGAGCCACTGCCAACCTTCCATCTGACTGCAGGAAATGCTGCACAGTAACTCAGGAGGGGAAATTCACAGCAATGAAGGCTTGCAGATGAGCAGAAAGGGAGGTGAAATTTGTCAAGTGGAGCTGTTCACGAAGCCTGGCCTGCCAGGTGCACTCTGGAAAGTTCTCCCCTCAATGCATGCCAAGGCACGACTGCACACCTGAGCAGGTGCTCACCACAGGCTGCTGTGCTCTCAGCTGCTGCCTGTCTGACTAACTCGCCGTTATTTATTATCTGTGTGAGGGTGCTGGCAAATCCCAAACTGCCTTGAGGGAAATGCTGTGAGAGATGCCTGCAAGTCCCTGCAGGTTCTGTCCTGCAGAAGTGCTCAGCTCCCCTCTCACCTCCCCCTGAGAGAACTGGCTTACAAAGGAATCACACCAAAATCAGCCCACATCCTGCTAATGACACACACCGAACTCCAAGGGGACAGATTCTGGGGAGATAAAGCATTCTGAAAGTACTCATGCAAAAACTCAAACACACCTAATGCTGTTTCTGCAGGACCTGATGCAGAGGTTTCATCACCTCAGTTGTTATCACAGGGATAGGAACAAAACAAACACAGTCCTAGGGATTGCCCATTACAAGTCAGGGGTCTTCCTTTCTTTCTAGAGCAGTAGCCTAAATCCTTTTCCTAAATTATGGCAGCAAATACTCTGTTAAAATGCTCTGGAGTAAGAAAACTAGGCTTTTTTTGTAGTTACTTGGTATATAGTATAGGAAGGGAACAAAATTAACTTGGAACGTTCAGTTCAGCCTCAACATAGTCGCCACAATCTATGGAATGTTATTTTGTAGAAGGTTTATGTAATAGAAAGTTTTTATTAAAAATTAAATGCCTGAGATGGAAAAAATTATTACTATTATTCTCTTTATTATATGTTACTGTGGGGGTTTTAAATGCCTAAACTTAATGCTCTCTTTGAAGCAATTTACTTTCTGGATTAATTTCCAAAGACTTCATCAGAATGTTCCTTCATGAAGAGAAATCAGTGTTCTCCTCACTGAACCTGAAGCACAGCAAGAACAGATAACAAAAGCCTGAATCAAGGCAGAAATCTTCCAGAGACTTCTGCAAACCCAACTCTTTCACACAGCACTGGACACACAGCAAAATATTTCTGAAGAATTATACTATTCATGGATTCTGAACCTGATGAGATAACGAAGAGGAATATCTTTCCTTTTGTTATCAGTAATGGGGGGATGCTCATCTAAGAGAAAATGTTCTTGTGCCTGTTCTTATTAGAGACATCCTGTGGATGGTGGTCATACATGTCTGGCCAAAAGGGCCTGCAGCTCTTTCAGTCCTAAAATTTAGGAACAGCTCCAGGCATCCTATTCTTTTTTTTTAATTAAAATGGGACAACTATACCTTCTGCCAAAATACAGACAACTGAAAACATAATTCAATCCATGCTAAATGTCATCCAAACAAACCCGAGAATAATAGAGCCTCCCTGTAAGAAAGGCAATGCTAACACTAAGAACCCAACACACCTCCAATTTACTTTTCAGTTTTCAGCTGAGCAGACTCCCACTCCAGTTCCGACTCACTGCAGCTCGTTAGCATCCCTGTTAAACAGGAAATTAATTTGAACTATGACAACAGCACCTATAGTGGCAAATTCAGTCAGAGGGAAGTGGTGAATCCTGAGCACACAATGCTCACCATGAGGGGCATCAAACACATTCAGTGCACAACCTCACATGAATAGTCAGATAATTTTGCTCGAATGAGAAATGAACACTGGAAAACAGCACTGGATCTACAGAGAGGCTGAATTAAAAAGCACAGTCAAAGCACTGGGAGCATTCATTTCGTCAGTGATTTGAGTCCCTCATGGTCATGGGCAATCGAGTTCCCCATGGGCATTACAGATCCACACAACAGCCACTGCTGCACAGCCACTGCACACAGAGGCCACTGGATGCATCCGAATGGCCAATAGCCACCTCTGCTGCTGCAACTAAAAACAAAAAATAAAATACTGTCCAAAAATGTCAATCTGGATGGCCTAATGGCCAATAGCCACCTCTGCTGCTGCAATTAAAAAACAAACAAACAAACAAAAAAACAAAAAAACAAACAAACAAAAAAACAACCTGTCCAAAAAATGTCAATGTGTGGTTGTTGGAGGAAGACGGAGAAGGGACCACAGATATCAAGGCAAAAAGGCATTCCTGGCTCATGCTACAGAGATCAAACACAAGCTCTCCCTTTGGAGTGACACTGAGATGGGGATGGATGGGTGGGAATTGGCTTTCCAAAACCACAAGTCAGGCAGATATCTGATCAGGAAAAGAGTTATCTGGACTAAATTCACTAAAGCCTCTTCAGTAATTAGTGATTTATTGGACATTAAATCTCATGTAGGAGTTTGGCAATGGCAGAGACAAATCACCAGCACAATGATATGAATAAATTTGCACATGTAAAAGCCTCGGGGATAATGTGAAATGAGGGCAGGAGGACAAACAGCATCAACACTGGCTACAGAAAGGGAAACCTTCTCCTAGCAAAATAAAGAAACAAGATAGACAAACATGAGCCCTACTGCAGGCTGTAAGGTAGGTTATGATCATGGATATAGAACCAACTTTCTTAGAACTATCTTTTTTTGGTCATTCTGGTCAGTGCTCTGCCCTGATAAATTCTGACTTTGCTAATTACCTGAATCTTACAAAATCAGAAAACACTACGCTGAATGCAACCCAAATCATTCCTGTGTCCTCTATCAGCTAAGTGTGCACTCAAGTGCAGCATTTTAACACTACTTACAACTTCCTGAAAGCTTAGAAATCTGAGCTAACAGCATTTATAGAAAAAGCAAATGCACAAAAATCCTCCTAAATTACAAGCATTCGAGGTCAATGATGCTTGAACTGTCTGAAACCTGAAATTTGCACAGGCCCTGTGGAAAACGACTGCTGGTTTGTTTTAATAGCTGGAATGTCAGCGTTTGCTGGCCGATCAGACTGACAGCTGGGGGGAAAACGTGGATTTCTGTCTGCAGTCCCAGGGGAGCAGCATCCATCAGGACTCCAGATCAACACACACAGCAGTGAATTCCAGTGCACCTGCAGGGTTCAGCTGACTCATCACAGTCTATTCTCTCCCATCACTGGGGGAAAATCCACCAGGAAGTGTCCAAAGCAGCTGGAATTCGCAGGGTTTGCTTAATAAAACCAAGGCTGTCTCTCCAGGCTTACACAAGGCAGAAGCAGTAGAGAGGGGGCACTTTAAAGCCAATTAATGTAAGTATTTCAGTCTGAGAGCTGAAGATTCAGCTTTAAAATACACACTAAATTTGTATCAGCTAAAGAGGTGACTGCTGGGTTAATATGTGTGTGTGTATATATGTATAATAATACATATATAAAGTGTCAGTGGAGCCTGTTCAATGTGAATTTCACAATATTGGCAAAACTCTGATGTCTAAGTCTTCTTTTTTTAATGATTGGAGAATGAGATAACCACACCAACCACAGTAGCTCTGAATGCAAATAAAAATTGATAGCCCATTTGCCTGAGATATTCCCCCCTTCTGACGGACATTGGCAAAAAAGTGATTTTACGGGGGGTCCAGGTGAAAATAAAACAGTTTCAGGTGGTTTATGATGTATTTTTCACTTCTCTGCAAATCTACAAACAAATCTGGTGGATATAGTCTGGAAAAGGTAAGCTATTATAAAAGAGCAAATGAAATGAAGAGAAAAATAGCATTTCTTGCCCTAGGCATGAAACAGTGCCCTTGAATTATGTGTTACAATCAATTTCTAAGCTTACACTACAGATAACATCTTTCAGTGATGTCTCATCAAGCAAATTAGATCTGACCAGTGAAATACTGTAAGTTAGCTGGAATTGATGAAAATATTAATGCACTTGCTTCGCTGAGCCCCCACTGCCTAAAGTGTTAACTCCTTTGGAGACCAATCACTGCTCCAAACTCTGACCCACAGACAGCAGAATCTAACACAACCTGTGGGGATTTACAGCTAAAACAGAATAGAATTCTGCATTAATCAAATGCTCTAATTAAAATCTGGAGTGGTAGAATGTGGCTTCTCCTTATTAGAGAACAGTATTTAGGGAAAAGAAAAGAATCCCAGCACTGGCATGAGCCAGGTTTAGGGAGAGAGAAAACTTAATGGGCAGCTGCTGTTGGGCATCCCATAATTCTGTCAGGTAGGAGACAGAAAATGTGTATAAACCTACAGAAGTCGACTTCAAAAGTTTTCTTTGAACATAGTTTTTACGTAGAAATAAGCTTTAAGAATTAAACCCTCACTATTGATGTCGCTACACCAGACTTTAAATAAGTTTTAAAGAAAGAGCATTCAACAGATTGCAAATCAGTACACAGAATCCCAGAAAGGTTTAGGAACAGATTTAGGAAATCTGTTTAGGTGTCCCTAGGAAGGGACACCTTCCACTATCCCAGGCTGCTCCAAGCCCTGATCAACCTGGCCTTGGACATTCCCAGGGATCCAGGGGCAGCACAGCTTCTCTGAGCTCCCTGTGCCAGAGCCTCCCCACCCTCTGAGTAAAATATTTCTTCCTAGTATCTAATCCAAACATCAGAGATTCAAGCTCAGTTCCAGGATTTAAAATGTTTACCTTGCTTTATTTTCAGGATGAGGTGTTTAAAGCTGCATTCCCACACCTGTTTTTAGAAAACCCACCTGTCCTGGTGAGGCAGATGGGAATCACAAGTGACTGAAACTAGAAAAAAAATAGGTCAGAACTTACTTAGGAACCTAAATCTTGTGATTTAATTTGTACACCTAATTTGATGTACCTGCTTTTATATACCCTGGCTTTCATTTACTTAGAAGTCAGAGTTTGCACTGATAAATCACAGATATATCACTGCTGCTCAAACAATTTGTGATGGATTAATGGAGTAACAAGATGGGTTTTTACACCAAGCTGTGTTTTTCCTGGGAAATGCATATTGTGTCTCTGCCTTGTAAAGACCAGAGAGCATTAACATCTACCTGCAGAATAGGATAAGCCATATTTATATTACCCAAGTATTTGAAAAAATAACTTGACAAATAAAGTGTTTGCAATTAATTAATTTTTAATTGCAGTGAACTCCAACTCAACAAGTCATAGAAGCCCACGCTTCACCCTGATTGAATAAAAAATAAAAGGGATAATGATTAATCTGTTTTTATATGCATGAAACACTTCAATACTGATAATGGGATTTCTTTAAAGGAAAAAAAAAAAAGACAATCCAAATTGCACCTCGCCTCCAGGTAAAGTTAAAGCAGTTCTATGCAGAAAGTAAATTCTGTTCTTGTGCATCAAAGGTGCACAGAAAGAGCAGTTTGATTTCTGCTCTGCTTTGCTATTTAGATTATCTCCCAGGGACTCTTTCCCCCGTGGATCAAAGGGTGGCGTTTGCTGGGAGCACTGACATGGAACAATATTTCTGGCTATATTCCCACCCCAGAGAGCCCCTGTGCAGCTGAGTCTGAGCACAGAGCACCATGTGCAGCATCTCCAGCCATGAAAACCTGCAGGATTCTCTGTGGGGCTTTGCCAGGCTGTGTGAGAAGGGCAGCAGCACCAGTGGAGCTGTGGTTGGGCTCAGCAGGGTCTGAGATCTGGGCTGTGCTGAGATCCAAGCAGAGCTCAACCACGAGAGGTGGGTTTGCACAGACGTTGTGTCTCACATCTGGAGGTCTCAGGCAGAGCCCTCTGGGTGTTCCTGCAAGCACAGCCTGCCCTCAGCATCCCTGCACAGCCACAAGCTGTTCCCATTTCCTGCTGGGAGTACCAAGCAGCAGCACACAGCCCCAGCCCTGAGCAGAGCAGCACTAATTGTTTGTGGTGCTCTAATTACAGCCATGCCCCAATCCCCTCCTGCACAGCTCCCTCTGACAGAGGCTGCAGTGCAATTCCTCTGGACAGAGCACTGGCAGAGCCCCAGGAGCAGCCAAACAGCCTGCAGTGTGCTGATGCAGTGATGGAAACACCAGCAAGATCCTCACAGATTAGCAGCAACCAGGGAAAGCTGCTCACCCTGCTAACTGCTCACTGGAAAACGTGGAATTATCAGCACTGCTAATAAAGAAAAAAAAAAAAATAACTAACGTGGTGGCTCCTGCTCCCCTGGCTAAAGTGAGCTTTTCCGTCAGGGCTGAAGGAACTTGCTAAACTCAGGATGACATTTTAAAAGGCCTCAATCCCAGCTAGCGAACTGAGCTCTGCAGCTGTTAGTGAGCACAGAGCAGGCTTTGGGCTCTCACCTAAATGCAGATTAATAGCTCACAGGGCTGCTGAAAATAGGAACACAAAGGGCAGAGATGCTGAAGGGAGCAAGAATGATCTGTGCTGCCTGTGCTTTATTTATCAGGCCAGACTGGCTATGGGACAGGCAGGTTTTCCTGTCAGTGATCATGCAAAATTCACTCCCATTCCTGCACTTTAACATCCAAACTTGATTTCATCTACCTGGTTATGTATTTCCAGGCATGACTTTGCAGAAAACTTTGTACTATCTGCGTTTGAAGGAAATTATTCAAATGCTGAATGAGAAAGTGACTCTTTGCATGATATCAAGTAACCAAGGCTGGAAAAACTCCTACATTGTGCTTTGAACTTTCACTAACCAGGTTTGTGATGCTGATCTTCACATTATAAGCAATATAATTCGACTTTTCATTGCTCTTCCTAAAAATGGAAAGTCAAATCCTAAAGACATCAGATACTCAGGGAAGCTAAACCTGCATTGCTGTTCCATCTGATGTCAAGAAGCCAAAAAAAATTATATGTGGGATTCATCTGAGATCAACACCAACAGGTTTCAAAGCACAAAACATTGGAAGAACTCAAAACTGAGAGGCATTTCTGACCTGACCTGTACAAACATGTCAAGAAATGGCACTTTGTCTGCAGTCACCTAGAGCACATCACAGAAAAAGGTTTCCAAGATCAGTAGTTAGGGGAAAATCAGAAAACTGTATTTCAACACTGTTTTATTTTTACCAAGTCTAATTATTGTTTCTGTAAATCAAGTTTTTAAAAGCATTTTGGAGAAACTAAATGGGCTAAAATGAAGGTATATGCCAATTAAGCTAAAATGTTTGGTTTTCTAACAGAAAAAGAAAAAGTTAATTTATACAATAAATCCTAAACACATTTCCACAACAAAAAGAGGAAACTTCTACCTCTTCTACTTCAGAGTTCTCAAAAGTTTGAAGAAAACCGTTTCTTAAAACATTTATTCAATCTTGATACATCCCTCCGGGAAAACGTGATACAAAGATACCAAATTTATTCCCTGAAATTTCCACATCATAGAACTTGATCATATACAATATATTCACTGTAGGTCCAGCATTCCCAAACCATCAAATCTGCAAACCTCCAAGGCCCAGGCAGGAGCTGCTCAGCAATTTGGGAACACTCAGAGCCTCGTGGATTTCCTATAAAAGCACAGATTGCTGCCCAGCACACCCAGAGCTGCTCCAGTCATTTATATTGGCCTTTTTTTTATTTTTCCTGAGCGTGTCTGAAACACTATCAGGGGCAGCCGTATGTCAGATAATTATTCAGAGAGAAATAAATCTGGCCCACCCATGGAAAAAGGGGAGCACGGAATAATTGAAGGCTGTTTGTAAAATACACAATTACATGCCATGACCTGAGAACACAAAACCCAGTTGTTAGCATTAGCTGATTTTTATTTGTGTGGCTGCAGAATTTTCTCCTTAGACAAAAAGGTCCTTTCCTGGTGTTGACTCTCGGTTATGCAAAAATTTAAACAAAGCAAAGGCAAGCACTCCTTTATCTTTAATTGTTGACTGGGATCAGAGGTGGCTGCAAAGGCGAAATGGTCAAATAAGGAGCTACTTTTTCTAATAAATTCCCTACAGTTGCTGAATTCTGGCAAAAATAGCAGATGGTTCAAGAATAACGTGAGCTTCGCATAAAAAATGAACTTTTTTGATAAATATTGCTAATATCTAGCATAGGGTTGATATATAATCTCATTAACTCCAGTCAGACAGATTGGCAATAAAACCTTCCACGCTGCAGTCAGAAAAATGCAAAAGTGTCTTCATTTTTCCCTGCCATTAAAAATCTGAGGAAAACAGGAGAAAGAAATCTGCAAGATAAAGGTTAAAGCCAATCCTGTAGAAGCCAAGATAATTTTAGGTTCTGAATTGCAGGAGTATCTGATTAGGCATTATTATTTCCTGCAGTCTGGAGAACAATAGAACTATGATCACCGTAAATAAATATTTTGCTCTGCATGTTGCTTAAAAGCTGGAAATCAACTGCCAGGCTTACTTTTCCCCTCTGAATTGTGAAATGTGGTGTATGGGTTCAAAGCTCCTCACAATCAAAGGCAGAAACAGCGAGATGACTGCCAAGTTCCTGTGCCTGTTACTAAGCAAATATTTTATGACAAAACAGAAAATAATCGAGGCGGTCGCAGGGAAGAAGGAAACATGTTTAATAACACGGTGAAAGGAGGGAATAGAAAGCGTAGCAGAGCAGTCACACGCCCACAGACATTCTGAATTCTGAATGGAAGGCTCTACAAGATTATCTGGCATTAGGCACAAGCCAAGCACATCTGGGCTGTTTTGTGGAGCTGATGGGATGAAGAGGCAGAGTGAGGGTGGGAGATGCTGGAGCCATGACTCAGCCTGGCTCTGTGTGAGTATTGGTGCTAAAAAGGAGATTTGTCAATCAACACACAGCACACATTGCCTACTTCCATTGGAAATTCTTAATTCTTGATATAATTCTTAATACTTAATTCTTAATACTTAATTCTTCAATCTTTCCCCCAAAGAACAATGACATCTCCTTTCCTTCCCAGCAAAGAGAAAGCGATTTTCATTTTCATTTTCCCATTTTCACTTTCCCACCCCTACTTGAAATAAAGGATGAAAAAAAAGTTAGAAAGAATGTTTGGACATTAACCTTGGGACCCAAATTGAAGTGTATCGAAAGATTTCTGAATTAAAACCAAATAAGGATTTTTCAGTATGTCATGAGCCTTACGACAAAAAACAAATGAAGAATTAAAAATTAAGTGGGTTTCAAATACTAACTCAATTATATAGAGGATTTTAAAGCTCTCAATTTTCAAACACTACACTAACAGCAGTGCAAGAGCATCCATCCATGAGAGAGGCAGAACAAAAACTCCCAGTAATATTAACCAATCCAAGCTTTTCCTTTGAATTTTTAAATAAAAAACTTAGACATGAGATGGATATAATCTTATTCAAAAATAGCTTTTATGATCCACCACATGCTTGCCTGCCATAGGTAAACTTTTAGGTAAGATAAATAGAATTTAGCTAGAAGTAAATTTTCTCATGAGCTTAATGTTTAGCATACTTAAAACTGAAAAGTAACAGAGCAGACCTGATAGGATGAGAAAAGCACAAAATTCCAAATTAGAATTCACTGAAAGGAAGAGGACAAGGAGAGAGTCCAATGTTTCCAACATTTCCCAGCTTGAGAGACTGGGATGCAAAATGACTTGGGAGTTGAAAAGCACTTGATTAATTATGTTGAGAGAAAAAAAAAATCTTTTTTTGTTGTTGCTGTTGTTTTTTAAATGCTGTCTGAGCTTTTAACAGATATACAATTATGAATGTTGTTATTGTTTGCTTTCCCCTTATTTCAATTTTCTGAAGCATTTCTGGAGGAAATCTCCATGCTGTAAGCAAACCTCCAACGGACATGTTAATACCAATTATACAGATGGGCAAGCTAAGGATTTATTAGGAACTCCAACTGCTAAATTTCCTTTGAAGTGCTCAGATTCAGCACATCCCCACCATAAACCCAGAGGTGAAGTGATAAATTTTGTAAATTGAAAACAGAGACACACTAAGCTCACAGTTATTTAAATGGTTGCTCAAGGGATTTAGGGCAGAAATTGATTAGTTCACCAAAGAAAGTTCTTGTCCTGGGGGATGCAGGGGATCCAGCCAGGCTGCAGGCAGGGTTCCTCACCTTGTGCCACTGTCACCAGAGCCTTCCTGTCACCCTCAACTGTTTCTTTTCACCCAAAACCATATTTGCTTTCAATTGCTGTCACAGCTTTGACTCCACTATTATTCTGCTTTCTCCTCGAGGTTCAGAATCAGATGCTTTGTTGGTTGTAAATAGCAAACATGAAAGAATAATTATTAATGCAATTATCAAACTTATCACGAATGTCAAAAAACAACAGCTCTTCAATAAAACCTACTTTACAAGATTAAAGCTTGCCAAGAGACCCAGAGACATTTACATGTTTTGATCTGAAAGGAATGTAAAATCACACGAATGACAGCAAATCACACCAGATATGAACAACTCGCTGCTCCTGACAAGAAGGTATTGGGAGGAAGCAAAATTCCAGAGTGACAGAGAGAAGGGAGACAAAGCCCTGCTCATCACAGGGACCTCCTGGAATTTGGGACAGAACACTGTAAAGGTGCCTGTCTACACAAAATTGACTTTGCTGCTGTGACATGTGCTCCACAGACATGGCTGTTTCTCCTTTTGGCTTATGGGAAATGTGAGTTGATTCATGTCCTCTCTTTCTGTTAAAAAAACCTCCAAGGGCTTCTGAGAATGCGTGAAAACTCAGGCAAAGTGCTGCTTTGAGTATGAAAAATGAAACCCAAGTGCAGAAGGTAGAGGGAAAGGACTAAATGGAGAATCAATCTTGAAAAGTAAAGGAACATAAAATTACCGTAGGCAGAAGGACGAGGAGGCAGTGACATGGAGGGACCACACAAAAGCAGGAAAAATAGGAGAAAATTAAGGGGAAGGTAGAGGTGAAGAAAAATTGAAGAGAGTAACGTAACAAAGTAATTACTTATGTTTATTTTTTCTAGAATCTTAGCTGCCAAAACATTGCCTCCACTGGCTTTATTCTATCAGACTCCAAAAGACATGTAATTAAATCTCCTGCCTGACTAAATAACCCAAAATTCCTTTTTTGATATGATTATTGGTTTGCCAACATACCTAATAATAACAAAGACAATGACTGATTGAAGTGTGTGCCCAGGTCATTGTTCCTCATATTATAGTATTTTAAAAACTGCATCTAGAGTATAAGAAACTATTTACAAGCAATTAATGCCATATTTCACATTAAATGTAGTATTAAATTAAACTGCATGAATATGCAATGCAATATAATTTGCCACCACTTCAGAAATTCCGTAATAGGTAATTTCTGTGAAAGAGTTATTTCAATCATTACTTATTAAATAATATTCACCAATTATTGCCAGAAATAACGGGAAAGTCTTAGCTGTTAAAAAGTGTATCTTTCTTTGAAGGATATTCCTTATGTAGAAGGGCAGAGTGAGGGAAGACATGGCTAATTAAAAACCCCTGCACATGCACACACAGAGACACACAGAAAATTCACTCGTCTGCTAAAATGACTTTAGTTTCTGGTAAGATCAAAACTTCCTTTAAGCGTATTAATTTGTAGGTTTGCCCAGTTTTATGCCAGTTCCCCATGTACACAACCATTCAAATGTATTCACACATTTCACCTCAAGGTGTACTGGACTGCACTTAAATCCTTTTTATTTTAAGGTGGGGAAAAGTAACAGTTCAGGATCATAACTCCACGGAGTAATGAAGTAAAAGCTATTGCTCTTATGACTATCATTAAACGATCATGACTGCCCCCAGTAATTTTTTTTTCCATTTTTATATGGCCTGTAAAGTTTAGGAAGAACAGAATCTTATTTTATCATTAAAGAAAAACTTTAAAACAATGAATTTTTGAAATAGATCATTTAGGTAAACATATACATGCTAGAAATGGGTTCATGAGACAGAGAGAGATGGAATAAAATCAAAGGCAGTACAAAAAGAAGTTGCTCCTTCCACAGAGCTGAAAGAACTGATGAAGTCAAACTTGCTGTAGGTAATCTGTTTTATTCACCATTCCTTCCTTTGTGCTTTCTAACACCACTGCTCCTCCTGATAACTTTGGTCAATCATTTTCTTGGCTCCTCTCTCTGAACATTCAGCCAGGAAGGAAAAAGGACTTGCAAAACTCACCCTTAGCAAAACCCTTGGAATATTTTAATGCAGTGATTTGAGTCTGAGCTCATCCAGTCCTTCCTGACTGGAGATACCTGGGATGAGGATTAGTTTGTCAGGAATGCAGAGGGGCTGATTTTGGAGGAGAAAAAGAAAAAAAGATAGTGGACAGCATGTGGAGAATCATGGTGTAATGACAGAGGAATCCCATCGGAAAATGAGTTAGGATTCTGTTATCACAAGGTTTAAGTAGTGTAAACTTTGAGGTATAAGATAAAGTGTGGATGTTTTGCTCCAACATGAATCTCCATCTGGGCTGTTCACTGACATTAAACAGACATTTCTATTTTACAGGAGACTATGACTGCCTGATAAGAGAGACATGACCTTTCCTTTCCCTCTCTCTTTCCCTCAACAAAAATGGTCTACTTCAAAATGTCATGGAAGTGTAAGAACTTAATCTCAAATCTGTCACAGGACCAACAGATTCATTGCCAATGCAGTCTTTTTTTTCCCCTTCCCATTCTTAACATGTGGTAAGTCGCAACTCAGGCTTTGCTTTCCTAACCAATAACCAAAATAAATTCGACCATCCATGACAATCCCTCTCTGCATGCAATAAACTATTTTCTTTGAGCAAGTATGGGAGATCGCTTTTTGAACGAGATTATTTAATCTGTAGGATACCTATTTTTTTTACTTTAGAGCACATCAACAACTAGCAATTGCGTCTCAAGAGTGGTGCTGAAACCCTTCCAAAAAAACCAAAAAAACAAAAAAACAATCCCACAAACCAGACCGCAACAGGTAGGACAAAAAAAAAAAAATCTCAATGACAACCAGTATTTTGCTGAGGTCTTATTTATAGGGCAAAATTTAATGAATTGCACTTGAATTCTCCAAGTGCATAGTCTGGAAAGATACATCTATTTTTTGTCATGATTTTTAAATACCTTTTCTCTTAGTATAGAAATAATTTAAATTCATTTTACAAAGAACGTGAACATATAAAGGGTGTATAAAGAACAGATAATTAATTTGATTTTCCAGTCACCTTTTCTTTTTGCAAATGGTACTATTAAGGAAAGCAGACTTCTTTACTTCCATTTCCCAGTAAGTCTTGATTAAAGTATAGCTATAATACACGTCTTTTAATTGACTTTGGATGATGTAGAAATGTGGCATTATTACAGATATTAGCTGTTCCAGAGAGATCAATGGATTATCTAAAATGTTAAGGGCATAAGTTACACTGAAGACTCACTCTTACAATGAGCTTGATGTCCTCTGCTTCAACCCAGGTGGCCTTGGCTTGCACTGACTTTAAAATGGGTGAGAGAAGAAGGAGCTTTGTCAAATTTCACCTCTAATGCACGAAATCTAACCCAGATCTGGGAGGTGGCAGTGAGTTCAAGGACACAGCTGGCTAAGTTGATGTCATTACGGCAACTTTTGAACACCATTTCACGCAGGACCTTGCAAAATCTTCTGTTTAATTACCAAATGGAAGTATTTCCATGAAGGCAGAAGAGATTATAAAGAATATTTTTGGACATAATTTAATACTGTTAGAAATTCTGTTGGAGTTTCTTTTCAGAAAAACTCTTCGCCGCTCAGGCTTGGAATCAAACCTGTTAAAAACTGCTCTGACTTAGGAGAGCGTTTAGAGACAGGACAAGGGAATGGCTTCAAATTGAGAGAGAGCAGGTTTAGCTCAGATATCAAGGAGAAATTCGTGACTTTGAGGGTGGGGAGGCCCTGGGATGGAATTCCCAGAGAAGCTGTGGCTGCCCCTGGATCCCTGGCAGTGTCCCACACCAAGCTGGACAGGGCTTGGAGCAACCTGGGATAGTGGAAGGTGTCCCTGTCCATGGCAGAGGTGGGACAGGATGAGCTTTAAGGTCCCTTCCAGCCAAAATCTTTCTGTGATTCCATGATTTTAGTGGGAGCAAAACACAAAGATCACCCAAAAGCCTTTAAGGGAAGAGCTCTGAACAGCACTGCGCGCTGGGGGCTGAGCGTGCTGCAGCAAATTCCCAATTAACAGCTGGCATTTAGCTGGCTGTGAATTATTTGCGTGTATTTCTGAAGCCTCCTGACACAACACGGTGTAGGCTGCAGTGTGGTTTAAGTTTTGGACGTGCAGCATTGCAATGGAACTGCAGAGTGTATGGGGAAATACATGGGGAAGCATTATGAGGCAGTAAAACATTATTATGCAGTGCAAAGCATCCAACTTTTAAAAAAGCCTGAGCTTTATTTATGTGCTATCCTGCAAATTCAATTACAGGATTGAAAATTAGCTACAGGTTTTCCTGCTTAAAAGTGCTTGTACTCATTTTAGTGCAGACTTCTTTCTGTCTCCATGCCTAAATTATTCCATTAAACACAGGAACACAGTGACAATCTTCTGCAGCTGCAAATTCTGCTCGGTGCTCTCCTAACGGGGGCTGGTCAGATTAATACAGCAGTAACTCATCTCCCCTGAAACACCAGTATTTCATTTACCATTAACTTTATGAAAAAATGTCAAAGCAGGAAGAGGTTGATTTTTATAGAAATGTGAAATGTTCAGCAGGCAGAGCTCAGCTGTGATTGTGCCATGGAGGAGTCGGTGCTGCCTCAAAAGTGTCTAAAGAAACACCTAGAGGTATTAGCTCTGAGCAGTGTTATGTATTTCCATTCAGAAGTTGAAAAACCAGCGTTTTCCACCCATTTCTTCTTTCTCCTTCATGGAGTGCTGTGAAAACTGTTGTAATTTCACCTCAGTAGCAATGTATAATGAGCAAGAGAGGAATTTTGCAATTGCATTGCTTTAAAACTCCACATTGGAAGAGCAAAACACGGCAAACACCAAGGTGGATAAAATGCCTATTTTCCATAACTGGCACGTGGCCATTCATAGCTAAGAATCATCATATTTTGGGAAACCTATGGTGTCACATTTCTATGAGTTCAGATAACAACTTCTCAAACTCTGCAAACAGTTTCCTCAACTAAATTTATCAGCTTTCCCTGGTGTAACTGTCTGTGCCATCCTAGAGTAGATTTTGCTGCAAAGACTTATTATACAAGAAAAAAAACCAACCAACCAAAAAACAAACCAACAAAAAACACACAAAAAACCACACACAAAAAAATCCCAAAAACCAAAACAAAAAAGGAAAATAAATATGCTAACGAAGCTGTCATTGTATGTATTATAAACTAAGCTTGTAATGGGATTATTCTTTGGAAAATTTGTTAAAGAAATGAAGTTTATGGTGCAGCAAGCTTAGAGAAAAAATAATGAATTCACAGATGTTCACCTTAATGAACAACAGATTGAGAATATATTATTAAATTCAAAAGGAAAACTTTGCATATGTAGTCAAAATTAGGTTTTGATCTTTACAAGCATTGTGCTAATGCGAATAATCAATTAATAATTGATTAAAGGTTTCCTCCAAATGTATCATTTGGCAACATTTTATTATTTATTTTATTTCTCCTGAGAACTCAATAGATCAATGCGTGAATAGGTTCCTCCTGGACACCTTGGTGTATCCGTCTCTGATAGAAAAAGTCCCATTAAGGTGATGAAGAAGTTGTCATATTGCTACAGCTAAACAGTAACAGCCATCCTTTTTCTGCAAGATTTCCCCCTTGCCTGTGCTTGTGCTGTGGGGTGTTCTCATTTCAGGAATGCAAGTTAACTGTTCCTATAGAGCTGCTTTGCGTTTAATGCTGATACAACTCGAAATTCGGGGCTGGGAGAAAACCTCCAGCAAAGAGGGAGAGAATTTTCTCATTTCCACTTTGGGCCAGTCCTTTATATTAAATTAACAGCAGCCAACACCATGGAGCTGAACGAGCTCCCTGTGGATGGTGGGGAGACCTGCTGGATCCTGCCTGCTGATGAGGAAAAATGCCTTGGACAGGAGAAACTTGTGGAGTTTCAGCAGATTACAAAGCGAGCTGCAGTTTGAAAGCTATGAAAAGTCACAAGGAATCTCGCTTGGAAATATTCTTCCACTACCTACTCCTGTTGGCAGTCACAATATGGAATAGTCCTCCTTTTTTTTTCTCAAGAATTTAAGTCCCAAACTTTACTTCTTCACCAAAATAAGTCAGTAAGCTCCATCTTCCCAGTTCAGGGCAGAGCAAATCACAAACAATCCAAGGGGTTTAGTCCAATTCCTGTTGGGCACATGGTTCTTAACATCCCTTTTTCTAGTGCTAATTTTTTTTTTTTTTAATTTCTTGGCAAAAAAACCCGAAGTGAAATCAATTCCACATATATGGAATATACAAATAACAGCATCTATCGGGTGGGAACTGAATATCTCTTCAATGCACAACCCGTCCCTAAGGAATCTTGACGGAATGTAAACAGTATTTTGGGATAAGTTACATCATCACTGTTACCTCAACAGCTCTCAAAAGCTGTGAAAGGATGTTGGTGATTTATAGCCAGCTATAGCATAAAGTGAATTTATGACACCATAAAATCAGCCAAAATCTCCACATAAAATCAACACCATCTTGCCAGGACTTACGTAAGTAGCAGAGCTTATTTTCCAAGAAATATGAATTAATTTTTACACCCGTTCCCTTTCACTGAAATTGCAGATTTTTCAAATGACAATGTAAGCCTAAAATAATTCCCAGGTTTACATTAGATAAGCTGTTTTTTCAATACCAATCATTTAACTTGGAGCTGTAGAGTCTCATCCAGAACATTTCACAAAACTGTTCCTCAGATTAAAAAAAAACAAACCATCCAGATAAAAGCATAATTTAACAAACCTTTCATATCTAAAATAATTTCAAACTCACAAAAAGGAAAAAAAAGAAAAAGCTTTCTTGTTCAGATGCAGAATTTTCTGAAACCGAGACAAAATAGACAAAAAGAAAACGAAATACTGTACTTTGAGAGGCTGATAACAGAGCTTGTACAAAGCACTATTTTCCACCCAGCTTTTGTAGACCCCAGGAAATCCTTTCAGCAAATTCAAATTTCTCTGCCAAAACTGACAGAGAAACCCTCCTCAGCTATCTGTGTTTGGAAATGGTTCTGAATCGTTGCAATACATATGGAAAGTGGTCATCAGAGACATTTGCTTAATAGCTTTATTAATTCTGTTTGTTTATAGGAAGTCCTTCACCAAATTGAATATTAATGTTATTTTCTGCAAGACATCCCAACAAGCCTAATCCTCAGATGTGCAGCAACTAATTAAAAAGTTGCTGGGATGAGAATTGGGTTACCCTGCACTTTGTCAGCAGAGCTGCACGCTGAAGCATAGATTTCCTGTACTTCCTTAGATTGAAAGGGATTTAATTATCAAACAGCGCAACTGCAATGTAAATGCAATCTATCGAAACAAAAGATGCAGATGTAACCGTGTAAAAGTGCAAATTTACAGATGACATGAATGTAATATTTTACTGGGAAAGTAAATGTTGTTTGAAATACAATAAAAGCAGCAGTGAAATGCTGAAGAGCTGCAGTAAAACAAAGTAAAAGAAAAGAAAAGCTTTATAACAAGAGCAGCTCCTTTTCTACAGAATTGGTCATATTTGCCAGAGATGCTGCTCTCGTACAGCTACTCCCATTATCTTTCCTCATTTTAAAATTACTTTGAGGCATAAGAATAAGGAGAATAAAGATGATGAGTATTGAACGGTTGGGTCTAGACAATAGGCACGAGCTGGCCTTTGTCTTCTCTGGAGAGACCTTCTGAGATTACGTGGTGCAGTACCTTTTTCTTTTTCTTTCTGAGAAATGGATGACTGAAGTCAGCAAATAATTTAGACAAAGCCCAGCTTTCACAAGCCTGGGCAGAAGAATATTTCTCTGATGTTTTATTTTCTTTATAAGAATGGTTCTATCCATTTAATGTATTTAAATGCATTAAAAAAAAAAATAAATAAAAAGAGGGAGTTCTTTCCTTTTGCTCCCAAGAACTTCAAAAGAACAAGAGTATTATATAAAATCAAATCAGGTAATATTTTCTGGTTTAGAACACTTGTTTTTTTCTTAAACCTGAAGAACAGGTGAACTATGACTGTTCATATCACCATTTATGTGAATTAGTACTTCTTTGCCACCAAGAGTATTATTACTAAATTCCAGAGATTAATGCAGAGACATACAGAGACATGAAAGTGCTTGATGTGTTTGCCAAGATGATAATTTGTTGTACACTTAACATCCCAGACTGGAAATGCAGTGTGCTTGCAATTACTGTTTTTCTTTTAAAAAATTACTGCTGATACTCATATCCCTGGGAGACAGCTTTCACCTGATTACAAGGAATCTATCTGAGAAACAAAAAAAACCACTGCAGAGTAGAGATGGAAGACAAAAGGACTGCTAATAAAAACAAAAAAATAAAAGAGTTTATTTCTCCTTTTCCCCATTTTCAGTTGTCAAGATTAAAACCCCATGCCATGTAAACAGCACAGTTTTGAGTTTGTAGGAAGATACAGAGCAGGCAATGATGAAGGAGCTCACACATTTAGCAGACTGAGTGAGGCAGAGCCTGACCTTGGCCCCGTCCTGTGGAATCTCAGTTTAACAACTGGGACTGAATCATTGCTGGGGCAGTGGCTCGTGTGGTGCTGAGCAGGAATTCCCTGCTAGAGCAGCTCAGAAATGAGCCATCGACCAGCAAGATGTTCCTACAAGGATGCAATTAAAGCTCCTACTAACTGGAAGGGAAATCAAGGTCTTCTTTTAGGATTAAGCATCTCTTGCCCTGACTTTTAAGACAAAGTGTCCAACTTGTCTAAACCCCAGGCAGGAGTTTGTCTGTAAACTTTCAGGCTGTAAGGTGAAGCAAACCAACAATTCTTTTAAAAGTGCAGCTCTGTACTCCACAGCACACTCTCTGCCACATCTAATTTGAATGCAAATGTCTCGTTTTCCTAGACACAACTCCCTGATCCTGTGCTGCTGTCAATCCCACCAGGCTTCCATAATATGATGGATATTCCAGTGCCTGAAAGAATCCACAGGCAGCAAGCAAGGTGTTGCAACACAGTAAGGAGCAACCAAGACATCTCCAGACACATCCTGGAGAGGTATTTAAATTTCACCATGCTTTGTTCCAAAACAGGCATTTGTTTCCCTCACAGTTTAAAGACTGATATGCAGAGTCTTTTAGAAGAAATCAGACAAAACAGTAAATTAAAGGGTATATAAAACACATTAAAAGTCAGCTCTAAATGTTCCATTTTAAAATTGAAAAAAAAAAAACCCTGTAAATCTTGTTTCAATGACATATCAAAAAAACCCCAAACAATCACTTTATGACCCAACTTCTTGCCATACATGCTGGAAGTTATTTATGCCACCTGATAATTTATTTTTTTTTTTCCTTTTTCTCCTAAATTGAATAGAACTGAACTCATGTGAGAGTGGGTTTGACTTCTCTGAATCAAAGGCATGATTAAAAATTAAAGCCAAGCCCCATTTTCCACATCATTTGTGACACACTTTGTGAGTGCACAACTCAACATCAGCTCCACCAAATCTGTTCCCACCTCTGAAAGCCTCACAGCTCCAAGCCCTTGACACAGATCTTGGCAGTTTTTGGGGGTACAGAGCAGCCTTGCAGGAAGGAGAAATCCTTTCCAGGCACTCTGGTGTCTGCCTGGCTGTACAGAGGGCTGGAGTGCAGTCAGCAGACTGCAACATCACCGATGAGAAATGAGAAATTTTGAGGGCAATTGAGCACAATGAATTTTCACAGTGGATCAACACAAAGTCATTTAGAATGGGTATTTCTGAAGCACTGATACAATGAACACATTTATAGTGCTCAATGGCCCTAAAAAAATCACCTTTTCACCTGTGGCATAGCTGCTGCTGAGAGTGACTGCTCAGGTGTTGTTTTAAATGTCTATTTATATGCAGTGTGCACAGATATATATGTCCACTCACTCACATGCATGCTTTCAAGGTTCCAATCAGCTTTTGGGCATATTATGGATTAAAAAAAAAACTATTGAAACAGAAAAACTGCACCAAGCTTTAAACCCCCTCATGCTTTTTTGGCTCTTTCTGGCTGCAAAGTAAACTCCATGGCAAGGGAGTTTACTCACATCAAAAATACAAAAAAATATAAAACTGGTGAGCTACAGAAATCTGGTAAATAATAATACAAATGCACCCTCATCCTTTCCAGTTCTTTTCTTGAGTATCAAATGCTGCATTGAGGAGCAAGTCACCATCAGCTCACTGTGCACACTTGGGACAAGAATCCCAACTATGATATGAGGGAGTTACCAAATTGTCTCCAAGCATCCTTTTGTTTTCCTAGTGTAATTTATAGGAAGGCACACATACTCACTGATGGATTCTTATTTTTCTATTGGATTTTTATGCCTAATCTGGGTTGTTAAAAAGGTCAGAGCTGTACTTTTGCTGTTCAGCTACTCCAGCAGCCCCAGTGACTCTTCTGTCCGTCCTGGGCATTTTAAAGCCAGCCTGTGTTGGCAACAAAGCCTTGCTGGTCCATGGCTAGTTATTACACCTGCAGGCATGGCAGCTAACAACAGGCAACAGCATTCCAATTTATCCTGCACTGCCTCCATGCTTCCCTTCCCAGGGATTAAGCACCTTAAAGCAACCATCTTGTTGCTGTTTCCGTGACCGATGCTGGTTATTTCTGAAATAACAATACATGCTTCAGTAATAGCAAGTCATTTCCCCTTCCTTTGACTGACGAATGGATTTGCCACGTTCCTCTGTTAGTGCTTTCCAGAGCAGTCAAATTAACCTTTTGCCTGTCTAACAGCCTGTTTCAGTGCTCTGTGCCCTCAGCACAACCTGTCAAAACAGTTAGGTACAGAACCAGGAGACTCCCAGCCACCAGTCAGAGATTGCACAGAATTTTGGCACTTGTCTGTTCTGCTGTTTGGAGGAAAGAACTCTCTACTTTTTTTCTTGCCCAGGGGCAGCACACCTCCCCAGGAGTTTCCTTTCACAAGTAAAGCACTGAGGAACACATTGAGTGTCAATAAAGCTGTTCTAAGACAGAACAGCTTTATTTATTACTAAACTCTCAAGCTGTGGATGATCGTCGTGTGATCATTTAGGAACAAGTGACTCCTCCTTCCCCTACTACCCTTCATTTTGACTTCTCCAAGCAAGGAGAACTGAATGGATGCATGACACCAAAAGACAACATCTGCCAACAAGGAAAGACACTTTCTAAATTAGGGAGCTAGAGGAAGGATACTTACCTGGATAGCTGCAAGCTGCCAGTGCCACTCCTCACTTTGTGATACACATCTGCAGGTTTATGATGCAGATGGAAAGCTATTCACAGAAAATCCTGTTTGTGTCTGATGTCCTTTGAGAAAGTATTGTGATCCCTGTGGTGGAACAGTGGCAGAAAATAATACTTCAGTGGCAACTAATTCTCTACAGTTATTTCTGGGAGTGCTGGAACCTAACCCTCACTATTACAGAGCTTTTCTCTCCCTTAGCAAAATCCAGAACAAAGCAGTAAGTAACCCTCCTAAATCTTGTTTCAATTCCTCAGGCTGCTGCAGCAGCTGCCAAAGGAGGTTCACTGAGGTATCTCCTGATCTGCACAAACCACTTTATAAAGTCCCTAAAGGCTCTCAGGGCCCAGAGTGTCTTTAGGATATTGATAGGAATTCACTCACGGTGTCCTCGGTGCCTTTACTAGCCTGATGCAAATCCTCAGGGCCAGGATGGGAACTAATCTGAGTGAGTCCAGGATGGGCAAACAGCTGTCAGGAGCAATCACAGCCAGGAATGGGCAAGCAGAACCTCATCTGCAAAGCTGTTAGCTTTTTGACTCTGGAGCTGAACAGCTGGGATACCATAGGGGAGGCAGAGCAGGAAATACAAAGTGCAGAGACTAGGATGCTATCATTGGCAGCCAATGCTCAGTTCATTTCCACTGCCACTCTGTTCCTGGGAGGAGAATTTAAGACAGGCTGTTTTTTAAGTTTCTCCAATAGAGTTCTGAGATCTGAACAAGCTTCATGAAAGAGCTTCTGGGGGGAAGAGGTTGGGTTGTTTTTTTGGGAGTTTTTCTCCTCTCTCCTTAGACACTGCATTGTCCCACAATAGCAAATATCTGATGTTTTGTACCCATTTCTCTGCTTGAACAAACAGTAAAATGAATCCTCAAGTACAAAGCCTTTATTTTTCCTTCCGCCTGTAGCTACTTGTGTAGATGATGAATATGTTTTTGATAAGGTTGATGCGATGAAAAAAAAAAAAATAGAGAGGATGAGACTAATTTTGACTGAAAGCAGCCTCTGGAGCTCATCCAGCCCAGCCTCCTGCTCAGAGCACATCCACCTGGAAGATGTTGCCCTGAGCCATGTCTCAGTTTCTCCAAGGATGGAGATTCCAGAGCATTTCTGGGAAATTGTTTCCAGTGTTAGACACTCAAAGTGTCTCCATTTTCTCTGCTCTTTTCTGTGACACCTGCAGACTGTGATGAGATCTCCCCTTCACCTCTTTTCCTCCAAGAGGGAAAAACCAAATTTCCAGCTCTTCTCACAGGACATTGAGCTCCAGCTCAGTGACAGCCTGGTGGCCCTGGTGGCTTAATTTGCTCAGTAAATCCATGTTTATCCTGGAGCAGGGAGCCCAGGCTCAGACACAGCCCAGGCAGGGCTCACAGGAGCCCAAAAACAATCATTTCCTTGGACCTGTTCCCTGCACTGTTGCTCATGAAGCACAGGATGGGTTTGGATTATTACATGCACAGAGTTCTGCACTTGAAAATCTCTTTCCCATCTAACGGATCCTCCAAGTAAAGAAAAAAAAATCAACTATGCAAGTCTGAAAGATATTCAGGTCCCAGAGATCAAGCTCTGGAAATCTGTGTTGTGAAGGTTATTATGTCAGAGTGTCCTCCCAGGGAGGGCTGACAGAGGAAGGAAATATCCGAATACGACAGAACATACTGTACAACACTTTTCACAGCTCAATCCAATCAGCAACCGAGGACACAACCTCAATAAATTCTTAATAAGTTTACCAATCCTTAAAGTACAGATGCTCACAGACCATTAATATCTAGCTCCAAGAATATTGCATCTGCTACTATATGAACTTGGAAGAGTCAAATAGAATTTCTTTTCTATACTCAACACAATCACTAGAAACAACTATTTCAGGTGCTGTCATAAAATCAGAAAAATGCACATTAGTTTAGCTGTCAACATTTCAAAAATCCAGGCTGTACTTATTTTAATATTTAATTATTTTCCAAAACTATGACAGAGATGCTGCTCTGAAACTGATACCATCCTCTACTTTAAATTGCTGCCCTGATTCTGAAGTTACAAATTCACTTTGTTGTTTGTTGCAGTTGCCCAGGCAAAAAAAAAAAAAAAAAAAAAAAAAAAAAAAAAAAAAAGAATTCTGTAAATCCTCTCCCCATACAATGAGAAACTGAGGCAAAATAGCAGATCTTCTATCATTCCTGATAGGGTAATGAATGTAATGCAGGGGTTGAAGGTATGGCTTGTGCTTCTCTGCAGAAACGTCGCTTATTCCAAGAAGTGATTCACGAAAGAGAACAGGGCAGAAAAATGCCTTTGATCACCCTCAGGATGTTCTCTGTACTTCTGAACCAGAGCTCAAAAAACTCCTTAATTGTCCACTATTGTCCTTTTTTGTTTTGTTTTGCTCTTTTCCCCTGAAGTTACTGAGTAATTTTCGCAATTGGATTGAAAAACTTGTGTTCTCATCAGATAATGACAGCTTGAAAAGAATTGCTACAATTTCGGAGGAGTTTATAAAGGTTGTTCATAAGCAAACACAAACATCCATTCCTTGGCTGCTTCAGCACTTACATTTGCCTATTACTTGCTCAGGTGTTTCTGGTTTGATCTCCTTTTTAGTAGCTTTACTAATAAACTGCTTTAAAAAACGCAATCTGTAACTTGCTGAGGTTAAATTACACAAATAAATTAAATAGAAAATAGGTGTACTACATTATACTAGGGCAAGCCTGTGTCAGGAGAGGAAGGTCACCTTTCCCACAGCAAATCCAGCCAAACCACACTGGTCACCTAAAGCCAGCTGTGACTGTGCTTTCTGTCGCTGACGTGACTAAAATCTCACGTTAAAGTCACCAAAACTTCAGCTACAAGCAGTGTGCAGCACAGGGTGTTAGGGTGGACTGAGGTCCATGGAAAGCAAGTCAATGCCAGGAGGAAAAGCTCTGTAATACTGCAGTTAGCAGCTTTTCCTCTTTATTGGTTTAGCAACACTGCTTTCCTCTTTCAGAGAGCAGGAACAGTGCCCACCTGTCCCTCTCCCAGCCTTTATGGCTCCTGCTGCCGCCAGGGGAAATGGCAAAGCTCAGAGAGGAAGCGACACACAAACACCAAACCATTTTTCACGCTGCTATAAAACCATAAGACAGCATAAAGGCAGGGCAACGCCAGCTAAACTGGTGTAGCTGACAGGTCTGTGCATTGGAAATACGCTGGCAATTAGGAGCCTTGGCGGGGATAAAGCAAACATACGCAACTTTGATAACGACGCTGCTCCTGCCTCCACATCTCTGGCAGCTCAGAGCTCTGGCAGCAGCACATAGCTGGCACAGGAGGAGGCCTGGCCTGGAAAGGGATCCTCTGTGGGTTCTTCCAATCTCACAGTCCCAATTCTCAGCCCTGGCAGGGAACAAACACCTCGTGCTTCAAGGAGCTGATCCTGAGCGGGAGACCAAAGGAGAGGATTAGGAACTCTTGTGACAAAGGCAGCATGGATGAACTTGAGTCCTTCTGTGGGACCAAAGGAGCTTTCCTGGGAAAGGTGCCACACGTGGGCAAAGCACTCCAGAACCAGCTGCACCTCGTTCCAGATGTGGCCTGAGGAGCAGAGGCTCAGGCTGGCACAGGCTCTGCTCTCCCTGCAGCTGTCTGCGCCCATGCAGAAACCTGGAGGAGCTCCTGGTTCATGCTGTCCCCAGCATCTGCACACAGGAGCTCTGATGTAGAATACCAAAAGACATTTTCAAAAATTCTTACATTCCCCTATTTTCTGAAACAGGGAGGAAGGAGGCTGAATGGAGTTTGAAGGCTTCCAAGGACAGGAAAGCAGGTGATTCAGGACATGAGGGCATTCTGCACATTGTGAGGCTGAAGTTCTATTTCCTCCTCCAATTTGTCAAACAGAATGCTATAAAGAGTTACAGAACCAAGAAATGTCAGACAAATACAGAAAAAAGGCTTTGAAACCTTTTGTGATAAAGCAAAATTAACAAGTATGGTTACAACAGCTGCATGAACAACTGTGTTTCCAAGGCAACAACTCACAATTCTTACAGCTATAAAAAAATCCCGTGCACCACGGGGAAGTTGTGAAATTAGGGAGACTCCAGCTAAAATAGAATATAGAAGAACGGACTGAGGCAGGGGAGCAGCAGGAAAGCTGAAATGATGAAGCTCACAGTGGTTTTGCCAGCTGCAGCCTGAGCAGTGGTGCTTTGGTGCTGTCCTGGCCCCAGGGCTGTCCCAGCGCTGTCCCTTTGTCTCCTAAGCCCCAGATTGCCACAGAAAAACAACTATTAGCCTCAAATTGGCAGGGCAATTACTGTCTGTGTCTTGCAGGGCAACGGCACAAACCTGCCCATGTTATTTGCTGGCCTAAGCAGTGTCTGTCCTCCTAGCAAAGCAGTGCTGGGATAAAATAATCCTTTGGAATCACTCCATGGAAAGAGAGAAGAAAGCTCAGTGCTTTTCTTTTCATATTGTTGCTGTGCATATGTGACAATAAAATGTTAAACCGCAGGGTTTAAAAAGCAACATTGTCTTGAATTAACTCACAAACGTAATTAATTCCTCAGAAACAACTTGAAGATTCACATATATTTGTAAGCAGCTCCTCTCAGGCACGCTGGATTGTGACTGGATATGAGTGTGTGCAAATCAAAGAGATAAAAGCAAACTTGGGGAGTTAAAAACACATAATTACACACCATATATGGGAACTTGTTAAGAACTGCTAATTTAGAAAGCCCACAGGCTTCCCTCCAAAGCACTGGGATTTGCAGAGTGAGGCTTAGGAAGGTACAAAATCAAGTTGTGGAATTGAACATGTATTTCATGACTAGGTAATTGGTTCACAGGTGGAAATACCCTGGACAGGTAGACAGACCCTGAACAGCTTTACCCCCTGGGAACCAGGAGTCTCCTCTGCTCTGTGGTGTGAATGCAGGGCAATGGGGCTGGAATGGTTACCATGAATTTAAGGGGAAAAAGAAGCACTTTTATTCAAAGTTTCTGCACAAGCACTGGCCAAGCTTCTGTGCCAATGGCTCAGATCTTCATTCAGCCCCTTCACAGAACCCCTAAGGCTGAAAATCCCTCTAAGATCTAAGAACTGCTAACCCAGCAGTGCTAACTGCAGTGTTCACCACTAAACCACTTTCCCAAGTGCCACAGCCACACATTTTTTGAGCACTTCCATGGATGGTGACTCCATCACTTCCTTGGGCAGCTTGTTCCAATGCTTGATCATATTTTTAGTGACGAATCTCTTCCTAACAGCTGTTCTTAAACCTTCCTGGCAAAACTCGAGGAGATTTTGTCTCATCCTGTCACCTGTTACCTGGGAGAAGAGATCAACTCCCACCTCACTACAAACTCCTCCAATTTTTTCCTCCAAAATCAAGACCCCAGCTCTCTCACACCTTACTGATAAACGCAGTATTATGAATCTTTGATTTGTAGTTTTCATGGTTTTCACTTTTTGCCCAGAGTAAAATGCCCAGTTAAATTCTAACACTCGCTCCCCTTCCCACCTGTGGCTCGACAGACACCTCACACATCTGTGTGATCCTGGAGCTCATTTCTCCTGTCTCAGTGACATTTCCTGCATGGGTGCTGATCAAAGAATCAGTGACAGACTGTATATCCTGATCCTATCTCCGTCTTTCATCAAATGAGTATAAATAAGAGATAACTACAAACATCTCACAGACATTCCTGGAGAATTTTTAGATCAAGATCATTGGATTTTTTTTTTTCCCCTTTGATATTTATGTGAGTAAAACCAGATTTTGACTGGGAAGGAACACCCTCCAAAGATAGCCTTACACTGACTAATGTGATCTGTGGTCTCTGCCATAGCTTTTCTCTGTCCACATCCATTTCCACTCTAACAGGGCTATCTGAGCCACAAGGACTGATTCACGACTTCAGGAATCATGGCAGTGGCAGAACTCAGGCCAGAGCCTCCTGTCTGCTCCACACTCATATTTTGATGCTTAAAAGCCTTCCGGGATATATTCACTGCTGTTTATATTATATAGACTTACTCTAGAGCAAAGGCAGGGTAGCAGGACACTGTGTATGCTCTGTAGAAAAAGCTAATTTTCATGAGCTAATGAGGTGACTAGTGAGTTTTATTGCTTTGTGAAGTATTAATCACTCATTTCTATTAAAATATTGAACATAGTACATGCTATATCACAGCCCCTACACATCCTGTGATACAAAAGCCTGTGAAAAGAAATATAAATATCGACTTAACAGAATGGGTGAGTTTTTCATGGTCTTTGATGTACCATTTTCTTGCACATTTGTTAAAAATCAGAGTGAGTTTGCAGGTTGAGCCTCTTCTCCAGCCCTCAGTGTTCCCTTGTCCCCACTCACATCTGGGTCAGCACTGCTGCATTTCCACAGAACCCAGAGCTCAGCCTGGTGAT
The DNA here is from genome assembly GCA_013397955.1 of Grantiella picta. Taxonomy (NCBI): domain Eukaryota; kingdom Metazoa; phylum Chordata; class Aves; order Passeriformes; family Meliphagidae; genus Grantiella; species Grantiella picta. Next base: position 4,246,580 of record VZRM01008322.1, read on the forward strand.
GATGTAGCTAAAGAAAAAAATCCCATAGCCCCAGTGGCAGAAGGCTTGGACCTGTTCCTTGCAGTGAATATCATCATTTAAGAAAAAGCAAATGGAATATGAAGCCCAACTGACTCCCAGTGAGAGCAGATTTTGTTTTTTCTGCTGCAGGTGTTGTTAGCAGCTCAATACCAGGGGAAATATCAATTGGTTCTTGGAGAATCAAAGCAACCTGTATATAACAATGCTTTTGTCTTTGATGATATAGCCAATTGCTCTTTGCTTTCCAAAATGCCTCTGTGTCTCCTATAGATTTTCCATACCTTATTTTTTCAGCCACTTCCACACCAGGCAATGCAAACCTTTCTTAGCACTGCAGTCAATAAAAGAAAATATAAAAGTCTTTATTTACACTACCAGGCAGGGGCTCTAGCGCAGCCCTTGTAGTGCAATAGATCACAGCTCTATGGCTTTCCTTGGGGTTTATTCTCTCTCTGACACAACTACAAATGCATCTAAATCAAACCAAGCACCTGGAGACTTTGCAGTCGTATTTTGCTGTCCTAAATGAGTCGGCGTCCCTCTCCCTGTCACACACCCAATCACACAACAGCGAGGAACAATTTCAGAGCATTAGGGAGAAAATGAGGCAGCCACACTCCCATTGGTGTGACACAGTAACTTGTGCTGACATTGGTTCTTTTGGGTGTACAAGGGAGAAAAGAAGAGCTCAATTTTAATTCCCTGTGTCCTTCAAATGGAAGGAACACGACATTTTCTCAATAAATAAAGTAACAGTAACTACTTGCAAAAATTTTAAGGATGGAATAGCCCTAAGCCTTTCCAGCAATATCTGCACAGATTGACTAAGATTAGATGCTAAATCATTTTCACAATTCAGACGCTTGATATATTATCTGTTTAATGGGTTCCCCATTTCTTTTCTCTTTACAACTGCAACAGCAATTACAATTGCCATGAATATTGATATGGCATAAAAACAAGCCATTTTTGCCTCACTCTGTTTTTATACATATAATAGATATTTAGACACTACTGGTGTTGTGAATAACACATTTCACCACATAAATGATAAGATTGTGGACAAGAGCTGGCTCAAATTCCAAGCTTAAGTCCTCAGCAATAAGAACAAACTGGGAGGGTAAAAAAGACAGATGTACGTGGAAAAAAAAAGACAGATTAGAGGCAGAAGATTATGAAAATTTGTTCTTTCAGCATCAACAACTACTCACAAGCTATCATGCATCTGATTTCTTCAGGAAAAGACTCAGACATAGCCACAAGTGTCAAACACCTCCAGCTCTGTTACAGACACAGGGGCACTGCAATGTTTGCAGTCACACAGCAGCTCTGCAGGCATTTCTCATCTCAGGCTGGGAAGGACAACTTGCACCATGAGGACTGTGAGCCTTTGCTTTTTCACTAATTGCATACCTATTCATGTGCAGCTTTTCCTAATTTCTGCTAATAATTAGTGTTCTGAGATACATTAGGGATGAAATCAGTTGGGATGTTTGATTTATGTCTGTTGTTTCAGGGCAATTAATACACTCTAGCAGGTACACACTGTAAAATGAAGAAAGAAGGGAATATTAAAAACAAGGAGAAATTTGGGTGAATTTAATGAACATGATGTGCCCCTTTGTATTAAAGAAAAGCTGAGGATCTTCTGTTTCCAACTCATGTCAACCAGTAATTTGACCTCCTCCATGGAACATCAAATTTTGATGCATGCTGTCATATAGAACATTTACAGCTTGCACAGCATCCCAGACTATTTTACAAGGGAAATGCACTTTAAAATGTAACGTAGCTTAGTTCAACCTTCTCATTGCTACTGGTAAGTCAGGCACCTTAATTTATTTATTATGACTGGATAGGAAAGCTGAAAACAGGAGTTTGAGTTGCTCTTCCCCTCCTTGCAAATTAAATGTTTTCTTTCCCTTGTTTTGTTTTTTTCTATGTTGAAAAACTACCTGGTCATATTATGAACATGTGCTGATAATTTTATAGAAAAAAATATGTAAGCCATCAGAAAAATATCAAAACATGAAGAGGGAAGAATATCAGATAAAGGAGACTCGCTTATAAACTCAGCAGTAACACACAAAAAAATACTTTAAAAAACCAACCAACGCTTACGTAAAAATCAGAGAAGTCTTTTCACAGAAGCAGAAAAGGAACATGTTTGGTTCTTTCTCATTGTCTGACTCTTGTAGAGAATGAAGATGGCTTTGACCATAAAGAAATGTCACTATCAGTCCTGCAGGGTCATGTGTAGAGAATAAGTGTTCTCTGCAAAGCTTTATTGTAAGGTGCATTCATCAGAAGTTGGGAGGTTTTTAAAAAACAAATCCCCATCTCTAAAAGCAGATGAGCACACAGGCAATACCTGTGCAGCTTGGCAGCATTGACCTCACAATTGTATCATCTGTCAAATGTGGAGGAGGACCAGTTTTTCCAGAAGTAGCATAATGGTATCATCAGATTTACAGTGCTGAAATAAACACAAAGAAAGAAACAAAGGAAAAAAACCCAAACCCAAAACCAAACAAATAAACAAAAATAAACCTAAAAATCCCCAACGAACCCTCCTAAACAAACCAAACCAAACTCATTTACAGCCTACACACCACAGAATTTTAGAAGCTGTCTCAAGTGACTGATAGCTGTGAGCATCAGGATCCAACCTCCCAGATTATCTTTTATCCCTATGACCATGGTTGTCCTCTATTACCATGACCTTCCAGCACTGCTTTCATTTAATTATATCTTTTAGATAATGATCATTCCGATGGCTGTCATGAGCAAACACATAAATTTGCTGTAAGCCTTTGTCTACTTTTCTGAAATTTTGCCAGCACTGCACCTCAAAGATTTCAATTTTCTTCCTGTCAGCAGCACTTCTTTCTCATGATTCATATTTTGGCTACTGCAAAAAATGTGCTTTTTACCAGTCATGTCTTGTACAATTCAAGTTTCCAATTGTTTTACTGGGGAATTTTAAGACTCTACAACTGATGCATTTCACTGACAAGGAGCACAAACTAGTAAAGAGTGTAGAGGAGCTGAGGTTGAATCCTAAATAGCTGTATTTAGTGTCTCTACAGCTGAGTGACTGAGATGTTTTGCATTTCATTTTGACTAATAAAATCTAGATTTTTGACATATTCACAGAGAGCCCTTATTCTTTGCAATATTTTTGCTCCCAAATTGGTGGTTGTAGGAAGATGCTGTTTTCTTTTCACAGCTGAAATCTGCTCAAGGATTTGAATGAATGGTAAATCAGTTTCACCATGCAAGGTCTTCCCTCGCCCCAAAGCAATTCTCCTGTTACACAAAGGAAAGGCTGCAAAGTGAACACATTCTTGTCTCATACCCTCCCACAACCCATTCACTTGCTGGGATGACAGATATTATTTGTGTTATCAATCATAAACACATGTTTAAAAAAAATAAAACAAAAAAATATGCCATCAACATGTATGCACATGGATGAAATAATCGGAAATAACATTCCTCAGTAGACCCTGAAAAAATCTCCGGTTGGTCTCTCTATTCCATGTATCTCCCAACAATTTGACGGGGCAATATCCTGATACAAATATCCACTATTTGCAATGGCTAAACACAATTTCCTCTCATCAGTCTATTGCAGCTTCTAGCCTATAAATCTCACCACCTTGTGTGACTTCTGGATCATCTTGTCTTTGATACTTTGACCAAAGTGCAATTACTCTCTCCCTGCTGCATTCCCTCCTGTTTGTGCCTGCTGGTGGTTGAGTATTCCACACAAATTCCTATTTCTAAAGGCATTTTCTATATTGGGAGGCCAAGCCATCCCAGGAATAAAGCCAGTCAGAGCTATTTGCTACTTCATAAAGGTTGAGAAGTTTCAGAACTGCAGCTCAGCTCTGGCTGCCAATCAATTACAAATGCAATTGCTGAAAATGATTCTTGTAGCTGGACTCAACAAGGCCAGTAAGATTTACATGATGGTTTAAATTTCTGAATTTCTGCTGCAAATGTGTTCCCATAATCCAAATGAGTTTTTCTGAATACCTAACGAAGTATACATCAGACAGAGTTGTAACATTCATCTTCTAATTGTTTTGCAGGCAAGAATAAAAAGTGAAGAAAGTGCATTGGAACAAAATTCCTGGAAATATACCAAGAACTGCAGCAAAAATGTCATTTATCTTTGCATCTACAAGGATCAAAACAAAGTAAAGCTTTTGAACCTCCTCCAGCCACCCGAATGAATCTCATTGACAATTTCCCTGCATCCTCCACCCAATTCTCTGCAGCTCCAATCTCCACATGAACACTCCCTTGGTTATTTAGGTTTCAGCACTGCCTTGGCTCTGGGATTGCTCTGCTGCTCAACTCAAAGGCTGAGCTCAAGTGCAGTAGGTTCTGTTTCAAAGAGCTATGTCTATGTTTCTGCTTTAAAAAAAGACCAAAAAAACCCCAAAACCAAACCCCTCTAACCTTATTAGGGCTCCAAATTACCTGCAGCCATTGTTCCAAGGAGATCATCTGTCCCTTCCCATCAATGCCATTCTAAATTACGGGCAGCAGTGTAATCCAGTTCCTTACCATCTAAATATAATTTGCATCTTCCAGTTAAAAATATTCCGAGTTCTGTTTTTTCAAATCCGTAATTTCAAATGTATGTTCTTTAGAAGAAAACCAATTTCACATCAGGTCCAAAATTGCTTCCAATAACCTCATGCAGCACATATTTACCTTCCTATAGCACCAACCCCATTCTTCCCACAATCAAACTCATTCTCTATTTTGAGATACAACTTCTTCACTGCTGATTCCTTTTCACTCTGTTATTGTCAGTAACGTTGCTGTATAAATAAAATACTGCCTTGTGCATCGAGATCTGGAAACTCACTGCTAATTGCTGCATTATTAATTGCTAAGTCAACTCGTGGCAACAGGGAGTCCAACTGCTATCTCTGGAGGGCCAAAAGGATTGTCAGAGAAGTAGATTTTTTTATCAACTGCTCTGTTTTCTCTCTTTCTGGGAATGCAGTGTGTGGTGTTTTCCTGAACACGTGGCGATAGCTGGAATACAAACACCCCACGGAATGGGCTGGGTGAGCTCTGAGAGAGCCATGCTCCAATTAGATTATGTCACCACACTTGCTCAGTAATGACTATTGAAGGCACAGGAGAAGAAGGCTACAAGTATAATTACAGTACCTGACAGACCAACAAATTAAGGACGAGATACCACAGAATTCATGGAGCTTTGCTTTCCTTGTCTTTTGCCTGATGCAATATTTAAAATGCTCCACGCAGATTCATGCATGTGCAGCATGACAATTGATTGGCACAAGGTGATTTGTTTTCCTGAGTGATGCTGGTATGATCCTCACTCCCAGTCTTTTATTGATCCTTGAAACAAATATCCTCCTGTACTGGTTTATTAGACAGGCTCTGTCTTGTTAATTACCGCTCGCTCAAAGCTTTTGCTGTTTCATTAAAGTGAACAAATTGAAAGAATTAAATAAACAATCCATGTCAGCTGCCACTGTGGCAGTGGTCTTTAATTCCCCAGAATACCAATAAAGTCACCACCCCCTTCTTTTCGTTAGTATTTCTGACACCAAGTCACAACAAAGTGGTGCAATGCACCATAAGAATTGACTGAATCAAGTTGGAAAATAGTCTGAAAGACTTGCCTGACTACATCCCAAATCCTTTTGGACTTTAGGGAGGGTTCTTCTACCTCACTGCTACATATAGGTTCGTCAGCTTCTCTGCAATGGATCAAAAGGAGTTGTTTTCCTCTATTCACAAGAGAGAGAGAGAGAGTGAAGGACTAAACAGCAGAAATCATTTGTATGGAGATTTCCAAAATGAGTCGTATTAAATTGTACTGATAAAAACATTTGAAAATTGCTTTTGCAAGGAAAAAAAAAAATTACTTTTCTTCCTTTACAAAGAAAATAGGCATTTTTTTTCCTCCCAATAGGTAAAACCTGGAAATCTGAAAAAAGGGAAAAATAAAAAAATTGCTTATTCCCTATATTGCGTATAAATGATTTTGGAAAGCTGTAGAATACTAGAAATTTGAATTAGAGAACATTCTCCACAGTCAGAAACACCTAATAAAAACTCAAGATTCAAGATGATTAAGAGCAGCCAGGGCACTTTGTTATTAATGAATCCTTTATTCTCTGTGTTCTCAGGCTTTTGGAAATGTCTACATCTCCCTAAGCATATTTCACAGCTTTATCAGTATTAAGGTAATGATTCCCTCACCTCTTTTCATTGTGCTGTCATCCAGTCACTAACAGATTTCCTCACGACATGCAGTGAGCCATTAAAGAAATGGAAAGCAGCAGAATTCAGAGGAAGCTGCTATTTTTCCCAATTTTCCTAAACTCAGAAACATCTGAAAATAATTCAGCTGCTACTTAAGCACCTTTTTTCCTGTTCTTTTCAATTCTTTACTAGCTTGCCCTCCCCAGGGCAGAACCTTTGCTAGAGAAATCCCCAAGCCCCCCCTAGAGCTAACCTTCAATAAATAAAGGACCAGGAGGACATCTGGCCAAAAGTCCACCTAATTTTTTTCAAGAAATCCACATTCAGTGTCACATTTACACTAAAGAAAGTGAGAGGCTACAGTCCTAAGATGGAAACCAGGCAGATTTCTGATATCTTGAGGAGATCCTGACTATCTTGAACCTGTGCTTTTGGGCTTGGGGACTCGGGGAGAGACACTTCTTTTCACCAAACATCGGTTCATTTTCGAAAGGATAAAGCATGCACCCAAGAATTACAACAATGAGCATCACTCTTGAGTTGAAAACGGCAGGAATTAACAGCAGTAATAACACACATTTAAATAAACTGGAAACCAAAGGAGCACAGCCACAAAGTGAGGTCGAAACGACTGATTTGTCACCTTCCCTTCCTCCTCCATTCCCCTTTCACTCCCCTTTCTCTTCAGTTTTCTATCTTCTACTCATCTTTATCTGAAAGGGACCTATCAGCTATTATGTGGCTGACTGGTGGTGATGAGACTGCCAAAAAGTGACAGCCTTATCTCCAGCACAGCCCTGCAAATTGCCAACCATTGATCCAGCAGCCTGTGCCAGCTGATCAGTGCAAAGCTGCTTTGATTTCTTTTCTTCTGGGAAAGAAATGAACTTCTCTGCCAGCAGCCACTACCCTGCCAGAGCTATTCCCCAGCCAAACAAAGGGCCTGAAAATTAGAATTTAGTTAGATGAATTAACAAGGCATCCCTTTCTCCTCACTTGATTTTTGCTCTATTTTGGCTGTTGCACTGCAGCCTGAAATGTGAGGGGAAAACAATACAATTGATTATCATAATTTCCCTTCAGGCTCCATGTACATAAATGTCTTCCAGGTACATGGCTGAGCATTGCCAGAAACCCATAAACTTATATCACAGGAGCTTTTCAAAGCATTCTTCCTCTATTATTGCAGTCAGATTTCACAACCAAAGAAATTTTAGCTAGTTATGCCCCACTGTGAGGAGGAATAATATTTTACTTAGTTTATTCTCCCCAAATCATGTCCTTGTGGGATCATTTGAAAAATTCTATTTGCCTCTTGAAAAGGAGAGCAAAAATGATAAAAAGGCAACCTCATAGTTCTGGTTTTACACCTACATTCTATAGCTTATGCAGAGTCATCCCTCAGTCTACAACAGCTTTACAGAAATAAGATGTTTGTGCCTCAACACAGAAAACAAGTTAAATAGAACAAAGAAAGGTCAGGAATGTCACTTTCTTGGCTAATTTATTCAAAATGGGGCATTTCCCAGTTTCTCTCTTTTTAACTCTCATTTTATATCCTCATTTCCTTTACTAAATATTTCTCAGTTTAGCTAACCTTCCCGCAGAGCTGTGCTTTCACGGGCTTTGGTTTTACTGCTGCAGACATTTTCTATTTTATTCTGAATTTCTAAAACATTGCCTGGAACTTTTGATGGACTTCATTACAACACTTTATTTAGCCAGAATATTTATCAACCTAGGCAAAAATTAGCAAGGTGCTCATTAAGCCCTTTCTTCACAAATTGGGGTTAAGTGCATCGGGAAGCACAGCCCTTCTTCCCAGTTGCAAAAGATTCGCTGCCACTTCACCCGAAATAAAACATCTCACCTTGATGGACATCTTCTGGCTCCAGGCAAGGCTAAATCCGTGTAACCAGCTCCAAAATGTAACATCAGAAAGGAGCTCACACCTCTCATTGCATCAGAGAAAGATGTAAAATATGCATCATGGCAGCTGAACTCCTCTGAGAAAACAGGGTTTGTCACACTTTATAACACTTCTGCCTGACTGCTGTGGTGCCTTGGCTGAGCTTGGGTGTCTGGGACAAATCAAAGGGGACACGGGCAGCCAGCAGTCCATGGGCAACCACTCCCTGACATGGGGACAGCAAATGCACTGTGCCACTCCTCAAGGATGTGAAAATGCTTTTTATCCTCATTCCTCCATGCACATCTCGTTCCTGTCCTTCTGGCAAGAAGGTATTTAGCATTGCTGCAGCACGGTTTTTAATTCCTCTTTTAGATGTTGCTCATGCCTTCCCCCCTTTGAGTTCCAAGTCTCCACTCTCCGTGGAAAAACCCACAAAAATATGAAGATGCTGTAGCAATAAAAACACTTGAAGAGTGAAAAGCCATGCAGAAAAAGAATGAATTACTGAGAGATTAGTGCAGTAATTAGCAAACATAAGCTAATTCATACTTGTAACACAAGAAAATTTAAGAAAATAACTCCAGTTCCCTTCAGGAAGAAGTAGAAACTGTAAAATCTACTGCAGTTGTAGGAGTTAAATTCCACATTCCTCTTGAATGCTCGATGGGAAAAACATCATCCACATCTAAATAAAGCACTTACGAAGGACTTAACTGAAAGTACATGAGCAGCTGAAATTAGAGTATCTAGTTAACCAAACGTCAGTGGACATTTAAGTGCTAACTTAGATTAACACAATTTTACTGATTTCTCATCTTGGTATCGTCTTCTGGATATTGGAGGAGCATCAGTTTAGAGTTCCATGGGAATAGGAAGCTTGGAATCGTTGCAACACTTTTAATTTCTCATTAGGACTTTATTTACTGACTGCAGATGTGATGGGGTTTAACTGCAGCCTGTGCTTGAGGGCTCCTGAATCACAGGAAATTACAATTACAACAGTTTCTCTTCCACTTTCTTTCTACTACTTCTTGCACTGGTTTCAATCATGCCAAAAATATTTTAGCCAGCCGGAGAACTCTTTACCAAAATAAGTCCCTGACTGACTGGAAGCAGTTTGCCAAGGGAAAAACTGGGAACCAGTGGCAGAAAGGGAGAAGAGCCACAGAATCCAAGCCAGCCTTTCACAAGCTGAAGGTCTAAGAGCCTATTGACAAAAGCAGGCAATCCCAATTAACAGCAAATTACATAAACAGATAAATGTGCAGTTGGGAATTCAAGACTGTGATCACCCACTGCCTACTTACAGAATGGCTGAAAGCCTGGGTCAGGAACCTTAAAAAAAATCCTAAATCATACATACCATTCTATGCTTCTCATTTATCTAGAGGTCCTTGCAAAGCCTTTTTATACCAATTATTTAACAAAACAACAGGACAATTAGAAAAATCATTAAAATAATGGTAAGGGAGCTTCAGACATGAGTGAGAATATCATCAATCCGTGACTTCGATATAGAGAATTAGAAAAATCATTCACTTAGTGCAACTTTTAATGATCTTACACTTTAGAAAAAAAAAATATATAGTGAGGCAGAAAGATAAAGAGCTCCCAGAATGTGCAATGGAGATGCAACCTGCCATCTTTCTACTTGTTTCAATGTCACTTCTGTGACCTTGGCTAAGCCTAAGTCATTTTTCATCCTGCATCGTAGGAAGCTGCTCTGATTTTCTACTGCTTCTTGGTACCTTTATATTCCTCACAACTGTTTATGTATAAAGTCAGCCACAAACTGTCTGACAGATCACCAATGGATGTCTGGGATGCTTGAAAAAGCTGGGAATGAGATTATTCCCCCAGAGTCCTGAAACCTGCTTCTCTCCAGAGCCTTGATCCCAACCAGTTCTGAGGCCAGAAAGCAGAAGTCCCTAAACTGCCTGAGCTCAGATGTCTACTGAGCTTCCCTGGCATTACAGGACCAGAAAAACCAGAAGCAGACAAATGATATTTAAGTCACGTTATTTGCATGTGGACAGAAAAGCCATTTTGTTTCTCCAGAGTTTTCCCATTCTGTCCCGTTTTAGGTAAATATGTGACGTGAACTCCCCAGCACAGAGCTCCACAGGTCCTGCTTTACACTCACCTCGACCATGAAGAAAGGAGGGGCAATTCCTACCTTGTTTCAATTACCTTTAACCACAACATTGTCCTGTCTGCAGTGCCTGGTGGCTTTGCAGGGTCCTGGCTCTGCCATGCCTGTTTTCCCCTCCAGGATTCACACAGACACACTCTGAACTTTGCACAGAAATACACAAACAGCCCATAGAATCCTGGTGGCACTGTGAACTCAATCTCAAAAATGACATTACCACGATAAGATTTTTAGTTAGTTTAACACTAGCATATCTTTCTCCTTGCTCTCATCACATCCAGGAGCTCCCAGTGAAGTTCTAGGAGTACAGATAACCACCAAGGCTGCCCAGTGGGCTCCCAGCACAGCCCAGTGAGAGAACAGAGCTGCTCTCCATCTCCAGCTCCTGTGAACAGGAGAAGGAAGGTGAGAGTGCTCAGAGTGCTCTGAATATTTCTCACTGTTCAACCTGTGAGAAATACGCCCTGCTCACGGTGTAGCACTGTGCTGCTGGAAAAATTGGGGTTTTTTGTTCTTTTCTAGGCTGCTAGGAAGAAGGTGAATTGTTGGAGGGATCTGCCCTCTGCCAGCTGCTGCCCATTCCCAATCCTCGATCCCACTGGAGCACAGAGGCTGCAGAATGCTCAGGGCTGTGGGGCAGTGGCACTGCCAGCCCTGATTTCCATTGCGCAGGGCTCTTCGCAGACATTATTTTGCTGACTGAAAAACCACAAAGATTTTCACATTTCAGAGAGATGAATGCACTGCCTGCGCCTAAAACACTCCTGGAGTGGCCTCTGCTGAGAAAGGTCTACTGCAGATACACATCTAATTATCTCCCATTCTCACAGATGTCATTTCTAAAATAAAGTTGAATCAGATTTTTCAAGTTTTCCTTCCCCTTGAAGAGCTGCTGCCAGCCCCACTTCAGTTCTCCAGTTGATTAGGATTATTTCTCCAGCTTTTTTGCACACCCAACCTCCCATCTAGAGCCAATGCTGTCTGTGCTGATCTATTGCTATCCATGGCAGCTTTCATTGTGTTCACCCACAGTTTTTCCTGGAACTCTTACCACAAAATGATGCAATTTTTCAGCACTGCCTAACTAGTAGTTTACAGTCTGAAGCGGGAGGATCAAGAATCTTCATAAACAATGTTTTATGTAATTAATAATCCCATTTCCATGCTGTAAGTTTCTGATCCTTGCCAAATCTAAACTATTTAATTGATTAGGTTAAATGCCAAATTTCCTAACACAGTTTTCACTCTTCCCTTCAGATTCTTGAAATGTGAACAAAGTGCACTGATGAGATATGAGCCAGGATCACTCTGTAGGAGCAGAACCTACATCTGTCAATTCTGTGCAGCTCCTTGAGAGCAGAACTCAGCCTGGACAAACCCCAGCTCTGCCAATTGCGAGAGACAGAGTGGATTCCAAACAGGAGGTGTTTGTAGAGTCTCTGTGGCAAAGTTGGATCATCTTTATTAACTAAAATGAGTTTATCCCCTGGTAGCAAAAACTTCTTCCAGGAATGTTTAGTCACGAACCAAACAATAGCTGACAAAGCAGCACCCACTGACTTTTAGCACAGCAGAAGCTTGTAAATAATCTATTGTGAAGGAGGAACAACACTGCACAACACACTCACAAAGACACACTGAATTTTCATTGCAATTGCCACACGTTTGTTAGAGTTGTGCAAAATCTGCAATTATTCCTAGTACCATTTATTTATACACAATGCCCTGGATCAATCTATTATTTAAATAAAACAGATTTCTCTACACTAGACACCTTTCAAATGCTGATGGAGGGAGAGAAAAGGCAAGAAATAAACAGAGTTTGATTCAACTCAACTTAAGAGAAATGTGACATGTATCAATAAAGGGGAGGAAAATTAATCTTAAAATTACTACTGGGTTTGACAGTGTAATATACACCGAAGATTTATTTCCATCCTTTCCTCTGCGGTACATTTAGCTTTCAGTGTTTCTACTTATATTTACCCATGTGGTTGCATCTGTTCCCCTCCTGAGCAAACTACAATGATTCCCTTTTAGCTAGAAAATTTCTGCAAGAGGCATGTTTGCTGATTTCCATGAACAATCCCAAAAGACTCGTACACGACAGAAAATCCTCCTTTTTAAGAGGCCAGCATCAAGCACTTCCATCAGTGGTACCTTCTCAGCTGTAACTCAGAATGTCATTTATAACAAATACCCAAATCCCTCTGATGCTAAAGGGGAAAACCCGACTGAGGTGAGCCCCAGTTAGGGAAGCCTGAAGTAGTGTAGGGATAATTTATGAGAAGGCAATGGCACAGCTCTTTACCACCAACAGATGGGTGAGAGAGAAGGCTGGAGCAAGAATAAAGAACATTTTAAAACTACAAGTACGAAAATCAGAACTGCAGAGTACATGCAGGTATATCCTGTGTCCAAGTCAAGCTGTCTCCTTGTATACCCATTAATATTTCAGAAGTACACAGTTCAAAGCAGCTAGGAAGCCAGAAAATTAAGAAAAAATAATCTAGTTCTGTTATTAAATATGTTCCACTGAGAAATAGCGCTTTGCATTTTAGCAACCACATTTGCCTTGATACTTAATGGTTTCATAAGTTATCATTAAATAATGGTAATTATTTGCCATAGCAACTATAACAATATGTAATTTATATGTAGTTTTGAGCTGTAGGGATAAGTCCATTTCATTAAGTACACAGCTAATGTGCAATGAAAATATCTGCACTTTCAATCAAGCGAAGGAATGTGTTTAACAACAGGGTGAGATGGCTATTTGTCCTCATTTTCCAAAAAACACTTAATCATTTGTTTTTCTCCAAATCAGAGTGTATTTTTGATATTGATTACATGAAAGAGGATGAAAGCATTTAGTTCAGTAGGGAAATACAAAGTCAGTCATTTAGGTGGTTGCCATTTAGCTTCAAAATAACAAAACCTCAAGGTAGTTTATAGAAGAATATTTAAAGGCACATGGTTAAAAAAAAAGGTCTTCAGGGGTTTTCAGCCATTCCATTAGTATGGAGAAAATCTTATAATAATCTACTAATTTCACCACTAGTGACAAAATTAGAAAACAAAGAAGGGAAAAAAAAAAAAGCCCAAAACACATTTGGTAAATAAAACAGAGCCCTGACATTTCAGTCAGCTCTTTTCCACTTAGCTTCAGATATGTCAGATTTTTCTCTCTGCCCCATAGAAGTCTCTTTGGAAGAAGGAACTCTATTTTATGATAAATGGACTGGAAAACCCGATCCAGACAGGTTTTTTTCCTGCAGTTACACAAATGTGAGCCTGTCACTGCTGGTGGGAGGTGCAGGATGCTGCTGGACTCTGGTGCCAGAGCTCATCATCCCCACAGAGCATTCCAAACCTGAGACCAGCACAGGAATCCCCTCATGGAAAATGAACAGAAAGCCTGGAAGACATTTAAAAGACTCTAGAAAAGGAAATGAAATTATATGAAAAGGAAATTAAGGATTAAAGGAAGGGAAAGGGTTGGGAGAGGCAGGGAAGTTTGATGGAAATGAAGAAACGGGTTGGAAAAATGCAGAGTGAACAGCCAAAGGAACACAGTAGCTGAAGCTCAGAGAGACACCCAGGAAGGGAGAGAGAGTCCTGTGCCCATTTCATGGACTGACAGCAGGAAATGAATCAGAACTGAAGGACAAGAAGGTGCAACAGATTTACTAAGTGTCTCTGATAAATTACTCGAGCTCTCCATAAATTGTTCCACAGTGCTGCTGAGTTTGGACTCACTGGCACTGCAGAGGGAAAACAGTGTGCTCCTGGTGGTAATTACCACTCAGTTCCTCCTGTGAGCCTAAAAATGGGCTCATTTAGTGGGAACACAAGAAAGGAGCCACATTTGGCCACCAATGTGCATCTCTGTGAAATGAGAAGCATCTCTGGTGTCGCATTCTGCAGCACAGGTGCAGCGTTTTATACTCACAACTCATGGTGGTGCGTTTTCAATGACTAAAAAAAAAAAAACAAAACAGAAAACAAAACCACAAACACAAACTAAAACCAGGAAGAAATCCATCAGAAGATTGGAAAACAACTTTAAAATGTTTGTACAAATGCAAAGCGAAATATGAGATGAATTTCAGCGGTTAGGAAGCGACACCATCCTTTACACATCCAGCATGAATCTGTCAGTAAACCTACACCAAAAAAATCCACTGTGTGTGCTTTACCACCTTTTCCAGCTTCAGCCCGAACCTTGCAGTCCAAGGAAACTTGCTGACATCCAGGAATTGAGCTGGGTGTTGCATAATTGCAGGACAATTACTGTATTTCACTGGATGGCCTCAATCACTCATCAGCTGGAACCCTTTTAGCCTGATTTTGATAAAAGCTACCTTTGATCTGCAAAATACGACTAGCCAAGCTATTAAGGCCGTCTGACACAGAACACAAATCAAATGATGAGTTATCAAATAGCTCTCAAAAATATCCTTGAAAATGAGCATATTTATTAACATCTTCCCTCGCACTCACACCAGTTGTATTTTTGCATATCAATAGTTAACAAGCGCTAACAGCAGCAGCATTTTCTGAAGTCATTAGATCAATCTGAAAGGAAACATCTTCCTAAAGAATCCTACATTTCCACTAGACATGGTGGTGTAATGGAGCTAAATTATTTAAATGTAATTACAAATTCAAGCAAGGCACAGAAGCCATGTACCAATATTACAAACTGACGTGGCAACAATATATAATGCATTTCCCCCAGCGTGCTAGGAATGCAAACAACTCCTTCCTTGTCTACTGAGGAGCTTTCAAAGCATTTGGGCCTGGAGAAATTCCATGTTTCTGGTTCCCATTTGTGATACTCCACCAAACCCAGATTCTGTGTGTTAAGTGACCAGGTTGCAATTGGAGCAAAAAAATAAACAAAACCCACACCAACAGAAAGTCAGAAAGAACAAAACCAACAGCAAAACCTACTGCAGAGGGAGAGGGATGACAGCTGACTGACAGAGCATCACAGAGTTTTACATTCCCCAACTTGGAAATAGGTAAATTATATTTCCCACTCAAAACCACCACAATGACACAGTGCAATTGCTTGTGAAGTGAAACCATAACACCAATGCATCCATTTGACTTCACATTTATGTTATTATATCCCATTGCAAACATTTTCCCATTCTGTACACAGGACAGCAAAAAGAAGTTGGCAAAAAGCATTTGAAGGATGGTCAGAAAAAGAGAAAGGAAAAGCAAACAAAACCCAGCAGTTCTCAGCTAGCAAGGCAAATTCTGGAGCTGAGGGTAAGTGGTAGAAGGCAAGAAAAAAGCTATAATAAAGGTGAACACAAAGTGGACAACACAGACTAAATAATAAGTAATTGGAGTCTCCTGCTTGTATTGTAATTGACTTTGTGCTGAGCCTGAGTTCAAATCAAAGCCACACTCACATTGGGACATTATTTTACTGCAGCCAAACTGTGTTAACACCTCTCTCCCGCTTCCTATTCAAGGGAAGCATTAAGACCCACTGCAGTCCCAGACCAGCTGAATCCCAGGCTTTCTTCTTGGTATTTTCATTTGTCTTTTGAGCCCCCAAAGAAATATTTGAAAAAACAGTGGCTCCATTTTCTCCAGTGCCTCCTGTGCTAAAAAGCTTCCAAATGCTAAAAATCTCAATTTTTAATTCATAACACCTCCTATTTAATATTTTCCTTAGATCTCTGCTGCTAGAGGGATGTGATTACATGACACTTGGAGATTTGAGAGATTGCAGAAGGATTTAGTATATGAATCTTAATCAAAGCTGTAAAGCAAATGCAGAAAAATCATCCTAAAATATTCAATGCAAATGTTATGATTTTCAATCCAGTCTTATGATCCCCAAACAAATGAGACTGGAAATGTTGGATAAGAAATCCTAACTTTGGGAAAATAGAAAATCCAAGCCCCAAACAGGTAGAATTCATGCATTTATTTGTTAAAGATTTCTGACATCACCAGAGGGAAGATGCTGTATAGTGCATGTAGCACAGCACTAATGGGGAGTCCCAAGAGAAATATCTGAAAAGGCATCTATCCCATCACACCAAAGGGAATAAAGCAAAAATTTCTGTCATTTTCTCTCTTCTGGTTTTCCAGGACAGCATAGTTCTTGAAGGATACCTGGCTAAAGAATTGAGTGCTGCAGAAGTGTGTCTCAGGACATTTCCTGAGTGCCATGGAGCTGCTTTCAGCACCTTCCCTGTCCCTGCAGCACCCTGTCCTGCCCAGGCTGGAGCCAGCAAAGCCCAGCAGCCTCTGCTCCCCAAGGTGTTCCTGACAGCAGCACTCAGCCCAAGTCCTTTCCCATGGCGTTTGATAGGTTATCAGGTTCTCAGCCCCAAGGAACAGTCCAAATGAAGCTGGAAAGCCAAGCCCTCCCCGTGTCAGGATGTGCTGCTTTGATGCCTTCTCTTCCCAGTGCCAGCAGATGTCATTGTCTCCTAATCTTTTTTTTTTCTTATCAGGAGTGATGCATTTAACTCAAAAGCTCTCATTCACAAGCAGAGAGAATTACAAGTCATCCAGACAGATTTATCTTAGCCAGAAATGAGGGAAATTGGCTGATTTGCCACTTCAGCTCCTTCCAGAGGATTCCAGCATGTCTGGGAAGTCTGAGCTCGCACAGGCAGCTCTGCAGTCTCTACCTGCATGCAGAACTCTACTAAAGCTCTTCTTATTTGATCATCATTCTGCACCTTCTGCCTTCAGGTCCTTCCTTGCATGGGGAAAGCAGCATTCCCAGAGGGGAGCAGTCCCTTTCCAAGCATTCCAAATGATTGGCAGCCCTTATGCTTTATAAATATTGCACTGACTTAGAAAGGAGTAGCAAAATAAATGATCAGCGTGTGGCAGTCCTTAGCAGAGTCTTCCTCGAGTGATAAAAATGAAATCAAAGCAATTAAAGTTCAGGGTAGGTTGGATTTGGGTTTTTTTAAAATCTGCTCTGGTGAGGTAAGAACTCTCCATGCACTTTGCAGGTTCAGTAAATAAGAATATGGGGCTGCAAAAATTCTTGTTAGAAGAAGAAAAATGAAATGGGAATGAAAATCGTGGTCACAAACAGAGAAAGGTACTAAGTTTTCCTTATGAAACAGGCAGTAAAACTGACATTTTTCACACAGTGAGTCTGACTTTGTCCTCCTGTTCAGAGTATGGATTTTTTACAGGCCAATTTTTAAACTATTTATACTTTCCCTCTCACAGAACTCAGCTCACATAGGCAGTGCCTTTGATTTTCTTTTCATCATTAATATGTTCCTGTTTCTTTTACTGCAAGACCATCGATGTTTGGTTTATGTCCTCATTTGAAATGTACTTATATCCTCACTCAGCTGCAAGGACAAAATCCCAATGCCACATTGCCAAGGGTGCTACAACAGAAGGTTGGTCTCAATCATTTACCAGCAACAATAGAGCTTTGATTGGAAGTCAAAAAGCTGGGAAACCTGGAATGGTGATTCATATACCTGCTTTATAGGTAATTTTGTCACATTTGATACAAATGAACCTTCAGACTTCAATCACATTATGTAGCTGCAGCTACAAAAATCAGTTTCGTAATAAAAAATATACTCTTCTGCAACTAATGAACATAGAAGAGGTTTGCTCATTATTACTCTACTCATTGCCACCATTTGAAGGACTTAATTAATATTGTTACATTCTACTGCTTTCCTAGGAGTTCTCAATCCAGCAGTTGTAAATGTTGGCTGCAGCAGGTCAAATTAATATTTTGGAAGTGGTTTTAAGAAAATCACTCCAGAAAACATCTCTGTGGAGCATGGAGAGCACAACATAATGCTGTCAGTCTGTGCCTGGAAATGGGGGATCTGGAGCCTCCCTTGGGAAATGAATGGAAATTTATTATGAATAAAATTGAAGCCCAAAAGCCTAGGTTTAGTTTTGTGATTGAGACACTAAAGCAGGAATAAGGAATTCTAGATTTCAATTCAAGGTTTCTCACTAAATAGATGGGGTTTTGATATAGTCAAGGGCATTTAAAATCAGAAAATAAGGAGATTTCACAATTGCAGCATCATTGCAATTCTTCAGTGTGTAGTTCAGCTCTGTGTGGGGAAGCCATGCAGGTTATTGAACACCTCAAATTGAACTTTTTCCTAGTATTTCTCATTAAGTGGATTGCAAATCCTGTAGATGACTGGAAGAGAGTGAGCAACCACATGTCTAAGTTGATATTATAAAATAAAAGAGTCTACCAAAAAGCCCAACACAAAATAGCAAAAGTAAGACTGGTGACAATTCCAGCATATATCCAAATACCAAGTATGGACAAGAGTTCCTGAAGTTAAATTATTACATTTTCTTTCCATTATTTGGGATGGCACTTACAGGTCTTTACCCTATTGCAATTACAGTGTGTGAAAGTAATTTTTATCTAGTAAGTCATCCCCTTGATTTGTCTGCAGTAAAGTAGCAGTGCAATATAAATGTTACGTAATAAAGTGAGTATTGTTTTTCTCAGAAATATATACAGTTTGAAATTTCTATCGTAGTTTTTTCAACAAATGTGTCTCATTCCCTCCACTACACAACAGCAGCACTGAAATAAGAATAAGAAAAGGCAGAGGAGCTGCCTTGTGAAATTTGTTGTGATTTTTATAATTTCTATCCTGATCCAACCAAGATTTTGGACAAGACTTCTTCTCTCACTGTGAAGACCTAGGAAGACTACAAATCCTGTAAGAGGTCAGGAATTATCTAGTACTTTTGTCTTTGAGTCTCCCTCAGCTGTTCAGAGGACAATCAGATGTGCTGAGAATTAGTCCACAAATGGGGCAAACACCTTCATATCAGAAACCAAACAGAATTAGTTCAATTATTCTTCCCATCTGTACAGGTATTTAGTTATTGATGTTTACAGACACAGACAAAAATCGCAAGTTCACGTTAGATTATTTCATAATGAGGGTGTCTGTGGTGCGTGAAAAGACTGAAGTTAACTAAGAATAGTTAAAACCTTTTCTTTGCAGGAATTTCATTAGGGTTTACAATTTAGAGAACAAAAACATTTCTCCTCCAGTTAAATACGAGGTTGCTTAACTCTGACACTATTTTTGAAAGCAAGAAAAGGTAAAAACTCCACCTCTTACACCATCTATGGTGACCCTGTGCTCCACAAGCTGCCCAAATTGCTTCCAGCAGTTCAATATCTCTCACAGGGATTTCAAATTAAATGCAAAATACAGTACCTGAAGTGGAAGGCTACTATTTTTTACAGATAACCACCATGGAGTAGATCTCTCCTTCCGCAGCATTTTTGAGAAATTACAATGCATTAGTAACATGCAATCCAAAGGAAAAGTATAAAATTGATAGTCTAGGAAACATCCTGTGTAAAATATCAAACTGTATCTATAAAAAGAGAAAAGTTACCATAGAAAACTATGTCCTGTAAACTTCTAGATGAAGGTGAAGCTTCACCTGAACAGGAACTGTTCTGTCAATAATATGCAGGTGTTTGCTGCAGTCAAAGGAGCACCTAGATAGCAACCCCAGTTTACTGTCAATACAGCCCTGGGTTTTTCATTCTAACATTTTACAAGGACAAAAACCATCACGAGAATGTCAAACCTTTTGATTTGGGAAAAGACTATCAAAGACTCAGGAAGTAAATACAATTTACAATTATTTTACAATTCACTCATGCATGTCAGTGTTGTCATATGTGTGTCTCTGTCTCCTTTTTCACTAAATGCAGAATGTCTCTAAAATGTCCCATTTGTGTCTCAGGAGCTTTTTTCCTCTCCCTCATGATCTCCATTCTCCGGAATACTGCAATGTGACTCAATAACTCCATCAACAAATGGATTGTAATGGATGGGAAGGGAAAACAATTTATATTTCATGATATGCTTTAAGGTCCTCAACTGAAAGGCCTTTCAGAAAGCTGGTGTTCTTACTTCTCTAATTTTTAAAGATGAAAAAAAAATAAATTTAAAAAAAAATGGATACTGCCTGAAGAGTGGACAAGTGGGCAGATTTTATTGGAGTGTTTATTTCAGTACCTGTGCACAAGCATTCAGCACAGCAGAAGAGGTGCTAAAGCCATTGTGTCAGAAAATAATTTGATTCACAGCACTTGATACAGAATAATCCCAATGTGACAAATCCAGCTTTAGGCACTGCATCAAAAGCTGTAAATGGTGAAGGATGCATTGGGAAGCATGGATCCCACCTTGCTGGGCAGTAATATGAGATAAGTCCCACGTTAATTTGGTGTTTTAGGCAGGAGGGAAGAATGTCAACTGAGTGACTCCATGCTTTTGACATCAGTCCATCAAGAGACTTCTTCACTCCTGGAGAGGCAGCTGAAGATCAGCTCAGAATGAAGATCAACATCAACTGTGGTTATTGGGATCCCAGCACCCCAAATCCTGCTGGAGGGGATTGAGACGTGCCATGAGCCCTTTCTCCTCTCTCCCTCAGAGAATCCCTCCCCACGCCACCACTGAAGTCCAAGCCAGAATCACCTAACTGGTTCAATTATCCCAATTATTTTAAGCTTGTACTGCAATTACAGAAGTTGTACTTCTTACTCCAGATCACAACTCAAGGTACAAACCCAGATTTTCTCAGGTTCTTCTGCATCCCCTCTTGATCCTTTCCAGAACTCTACAAGACCCTTTTAAAGAAAGACACTCTTCACAGACCTCCTTTGAACCTCCTTTGATTCCACACCTGGAATCCCCAGACAGGTTTGACTTTGCCAGCAAATTCTTATAAACCTGTTTCTCTAGGATGCTGGGATTCAGTTGCTGCTGCAGACAGAGCTCAGCTGACTCAGTGCATCATTCCCTTG
This sequence comes from Grantiella picta, assembly GCA_013397955.1. Classification (NCBI taxonomy): domain Eukaryota; kingdom Metazoa; phylum Chordata; class Aves; order Passeriformes; family Meliphagidae; genus Grantiella; species Grantiella picta. Next base: position 4,267,772 of record VZRM01008322.1, read on the forward strand.
ACGAGGAGCATCCACACCATGCCTTCTCCTCAAGAACAGGACAATTCTCTGGATGACCAAAACACTGAAACAGACTCAGAGCCAAACACAGATCCACTGATCTGAATTCAGGGGATAGACACAGTTAGCATTTGAGTTAAGCACTCGGTTTAGACTCTAATAGATTCTTTCATACTCTGCCTCCTTTGATCCCAAGTATCCTCTAGCTACTGACCTTGAAGGTAGCACACAGATTAAATTCCGAAGGATACACTTAAATAAGTTGCTGTTAGCAATGTGTTATTGTGTGACACTTGAGTCTATAAATTCTTTCAGAAGTCAATGACAGCTTAGTGATAAACTTCCCTCTCAGCCATAACATCCCCCTGATGCACCTGATTTTCCCATTTGCTTTTATGTTTAACAAAATGTCATCCAGATACAAATAAATAGGAATATATTGCATCAAATACTCAAAGCACCATTTTCTCAACAGACAATGACAAAGAGAGATAGATTTGTTCCTTTGGAAAACACAAGCAAATTTCAATGCACTGCTTTGTTCATCTACAAGTGTAGAAATCCCAGAAAAACTGCAGACTGAGGTTCCTTCTCTCCCCGCATTTCCAACTTAATAATGCATACATTCACATTCTGAAAGTATTTTTTTAAAACCATTTTGACTGCTTTTCACTTCAACCAGTTTGTTTTCCTCCTGTAACAGCCTTCTGATCATAAAGGTTAAAGAATCAGGAGGTTTTTCTAAACCTGGTATCCAGGACTTCACAGGAAGCATGCAGAAGCTCTATTAATTAAGGTAACTGCTGCAGAAAAGCATGTTATGCTGCATCAGCATCATGTAGCTGACCCAAAAAAAAGTTGTTTTTTAAGCCATCTAAGCTCCATGTAAATTACAGCAAGAAAAGACTTAGTAGAATCGCATTTAAGACACAAGTTTAGGCATATTTTTCTTCTCTCTGAAAACAAGTTTAAGGGGGAAAAAAAAAAGTTTATAGAGTCTTGGAAGTAAAGAGAAGGATATCAATATTCAGTAGCTCCTAACACACATCAGCAGTACTGTGGGAAGCCCAGCAATGTGTGGAACTCCTGGTTCTTTTCTGTTAAGAATAATGCTGGGGATCCTTAAAAAAACCCCAAAAACCACCAAAACCAAAAAGCAACCAAAACCAAAAAAAACATTATTCTCTGCCACCAAAAACAAGAAACTTCAACAATCAAGACAAGTTATATATAGTTCAGGGTACAAGAAATATTTTCTTGGGACAAATCTGTTAAGCCCACATAAGAGATTTTTATGTAGCATAAAAGAAATACACTCTGTGCAGAAATTATTTACTCCAACAGGCAATTTGTAAAAGTGGGTCAATCATCCTATTTTTTGCTTGCTGTCCCTCAACCCACACAAAGAATTTAAGTGGTCACCTTAATATCCAACACACAACCTCAGGCATGCCAGATCTCTCCAAACACACCAGGAAAACTCCCAATTTCCTGGGTAACCCAGCTGATTTATCCAGGACCCTCCTTTGTGCTGTGGCACCCAGAGAAGGCTTTTGGTAACAACACAGAACAGAGATATTCCTGCCCCACTTCCAGATGAATCTTAAGGCTACTTAAGGAACTCTGCTATGCTTCATTTGTCATGCTGTCCAGCCCCTGAGATCAAAGTGACAGCACACCTTCCCAAAGGTTTTAAGAATATGAGCCTATTACAGCATGGAAATATTTAGGTATTACGGAGGGAAGTACAACGGAGAAAACTCCTAACTAAATAAAGCAACTTATAAATGAATCATTCAGCAGTATTCATACTCTGATACCTTTTCCCAGAGACAGCCTTCCCTCTGGAATACCCACAGACACACAGCTGCATGAAAAGAGAGAGCTTTATAATTTCAAACAGCTCTTATTAAAAGCACGCATAAAAGTAATAAACCGATTTCCTTTGCACTTTTAATATTTCCAAAACACGTCTATATTCTAATCTCCCCATCTATTACTGTTATGAGAGGAGATGAGCAGGAGGAATTTTTTCCAGCTGGTTCTCCAGTTCCTCAACAGCTATTCCATCAACTAAAAACTCCAGTTCAGCAGAGAAACACAGGGTCAAACAGCAAATCGAGTTTGTGGCCTTAGAGAAGCTTTGCCCACCTTCCTGCTGCTCCTGCAGATCTACCTTCACCTCCTGGATCTCAAGCTGCCCATCTCTTGTGCTACCTGGGGTCACTCAGCCCTTTCCTAAGCCTTTTTGACACACAGCACTGGAAGAAAGTCTCTTGTTTCCCTAGCCCTGGATTTTTTCCAGTAGCTTTAACTCACAGACCAGCACTGCAATGAGCCCCATTGCCCACGTTCTGCTCCCGCTGGAAAAAAGATGAAAGCAGCAAGGACAATTCAAACCAGCATTTAAATGAGCAAAATGGAACTAAACATGTTTTACTAAAGAAGCAGCATAGCCAGAACCAAACTAGATATTGGTTACTGGAAGCTCTCAGAATTGTAAGGAAGCCTATACACAAAAAACCCCCAAAACAACAAAAAACAAAAACCCCAAAAGCATTTTTTTTAATATTAAGTACACCCACAGAACCCAGTTAAAAAGGAAGAAAGGCTCTGCTTAATACCCAAGAAACAAGTGCGTGAATCTCAAACTCATGCCAAAAAAAAAAAAAAAGAACACATAGAATAAGAAATTATTTACCAAAAATAAATTTAGTTACTGAACAGCCTGAAAGGACTGACAAGATTTGCTCATTTATTTGGCCCCAGTGCCCAGAGAGCAGCCAAAAGGGATGGCTGCAAGGAGAGATAGGGATGTTCTCTCTGACATTGGTTCCAGCCCACAACAGGACTGCAAACACGTGCTGCTCACTCACACTCAGCAAAACACTCATCTTACACAGTGCAAACCACCAAAATATGATTTCACATTAAAAGCCTAATTATGTGGATGAGACCACTTTTGGCAAGTCCTCTGGGCTTCCAGCTCTTGAAGTACTGGAACAAAGTGACAGCTCCAGAATTCATAATTTCACTCAGAATCATTACAGCCTTCCTCGGTGATAAATAATTTGGGTTTGGTTGTTAGGGCTGGGGCAGGTCATGGGTTTAATGTGTCCTTTGGGGTTAGTGGGAGAAGATTTTTCTGTGTTATATTTAAAGTATCCCATTCAGTGCCTAATCAGCCCACCACACTTCATATTTCATTTTTTGCTGTTCCCCACTCTATGTCAAGCTTGGTGATGCAACATTTCACTTCTGTTTTTTCAGTTATCAAATCCACGAGTGAGTGCAGATATTGCTGCTGGACACTGATCACTGGCTCCTCTCTACCACCACCTTCCTAAAAACCATGTTACCAAATCAAAACCATGCCAAAACCTCTGAAGCTCTGTGACACAGCATTCGCCCCAGTGAATGTAGATGTGTGCAATAATCATGTCTCTCTGTGGCAATTAAATTAGTGATCTCACAGAGTCAGGAATAAGCTCTTTTCCAAACATGTATGTGAAATATTGGCTCTCGCCAGGGATGAAATCCCATCCTTCCTGAGATGACTGCTTTCCAAAGCTTCAGCTGTTGAAAGATTTGTGCCTTCAAAGGAATTTACAGGAAGGTTATTTTGGGCTGGAAGTGGAGTGAAACAGAGAAGCTATGCAGATACAAGTCATATGGAGGAGTGAGAATTTAGTGCCTAGTCAAGATCTAGAGTTTTCCAAATACAGCAGAAAATGTTTAAACATTAACAGGCAGACATCTGAAACAAATGGTGCTGGATAAAACCTCCCCTGCCTGACAGTATTTGAACTATTTCCAGATAGGGAACATTCTCACCTAATCAGTTTGGAAGTACAGACTCCAGCCCTGCAGAATGCAGGAACCTCAGCAACCCCTGGGTTTTGTCTTTGGAGTCAGAGTTTGCCTCGAGTTCCACAGGACTGTTTGGAAGGTCAGTGGTGCTCAGTGTGAGTCAAGGCAAAATTCAAAAGCCTCCATTTCACTGGTCAAGATGGAAAAGGTACTCTAACTTCATTAAGGTCTGTGAGTGGCTGAATTACCTTCCTGTCTTTACAAAAAATATTATAATACACAGCACACTTTTATCAGTACCTTGCAATTGACATGATAGAATAAAATAAATCTAATGGTTTGCTTATTTCCCTAAGACAAGAGAATATACTGAGCCAGAATTCAGCCAGTGCAGTAACCTAAAGATTGTGTAAATGAAAAATTTTAACATGATCTGGAACAAAATACTTCTTAAAAAGTTGATGTATCTGTCCTAGTTGTAACATAAAGACATAACTGCAGTCTCTCTCCTCTCACAGCAGGTAGATGCAGATGTACAACACTTCACCTGCTTGACTTGCCATTTTACAGAAAGATTTAGCATTGCCCAGGCTCTGGGTAGGTGGATTTCAAGAAAGCATTAGGGCTGTTACTGTCAATGCAGCCATGTAAAATGTATTACAACATTATACACCTACCAAGTTGTGCTGGAGACACATTGAAAACTGAAATTTTGACTATTTGATGTTTCAGTAAAAACCAATATATAAGAGTCTAATTCCATGGTGGGGAGACAAAGAAAAAAGAAAAGGATTTCAATTATTTGCTATTAAAAATTATGCTAGAAAGTGTCCAAACTACAAAGAGAAATATTGCTCTAAGATTAAAACATGACACCCAAATCCATAATATACACCTATATGAGACAGTCTAGCAGCACTTCATCAGCCAAGGAATTTGCATGTTGGAAATTGCTAAGGCAGGCAGAATGTAATGCCTGATGAGAGCTGACAGGCAGGGGATTAACAGAACAGAGACAAGTAATTCCACCATAGGTTTTACCTGTAACTGACACAGGTAGGAGTATTTAATGAATTTTTCCAAAGAGATGAGGAGAGTGACAGTCCTCCACCTGCCTCCCGTCAGCTCAGGCGCTGTCTGATCGCTGCTGGCACCTGGCAGCATCCTGGATAAATCCTGCATGGAACTGCTGCCTCACTCACACGGAGGCAGGAATTAGTTTTGAGCAGGTGAAATGCAAACTGACTTTACAGTGGGATCTTGATAGTGAGCAGGGATACAAACCCAGCTACCAGCGAGGCTTTACATGACATGGTTATACTTTACTTTACATGATTATACTTCTTTTTCGGGACAATGGAGAAACAATTAAGCAACTTGTTCAGGAACACAGAACAATCCCCTGACAAGGAGTCCAGGCACTCTAATTTGCTGGTATTATGCTTTCCGTGGAGAATCACCCTCTCATTCCTTTGGCTATCTGTGTGCATTGCTGAATATTCATTTTGTGATTCACGGGACTACAGTGGGGTTTAGTTTGCCTCTGGATCAGAGATAAAATTTCTGAATGGAGCTTTGTGGCTTGGAGTGTTTAGTTTTCCTGTAACATCATTACTGAGTTAGCTACACACATCCTAGGACATCAATTCCAGATATCCTGCCAAAGATCAGATGAGATCCAACGGACTGCATTCATTGGCTGCCAAAAAAACGCTGGGGGGAAGGGATAGAAAATTGCCTACATCTGTGACAGTGGAAAAAAGAAATACCACGCAGTTGAATATGAAAATACAAGCAAATATTTACACAAGTTCAAAATGAGCATGGCAAACTAAATTTTATTTTCAAAACACAAATAAACTTCTGAATGTTAGAGAGAATGCATTTTTGAACAAACTCTTGCAAAAGCATTTAAGGGGTATTTTCACTTGATATTTAGGTAACATTTTCATTTGCTTATTTTTGTACTTTGTTCTTGTAGCACTCTCCCAGGAAGAATGGAAGTCACTTTCCTTGATTGTTCCATTGTAGTGCCTGAATATCCTGTATTCTCCACAGATGGAGCTGTATAGTAACAGAGCTGAGTTTGTACAAACAGCTCAATCAATGGAACACAAGGATTAATCATCACATGCCTGATTTCCCTTAAACGCTGGGGAGAAAAACAGGGGCTTGCAAGGAGATCCTTTTCAGCCCCCACAGGAGTTGTGTGTTTTTCAACCCCCTAAGACACTTTGGCCTTCAGTGGAGTAGCAAACATTTAATCTTTTCACTGGCTGTTCCCCCACCTCAGCCTCCTGAAAGCAGCATGAAAGGCGCTGAGGCACTAACCTGCTTCCTGGCATTGATTCCACTGATGTTCACTGTGCACATTACACACACACACTCCCCTTTTCAAGGCCCTCTCCCTCTAAAGATGCTTTATTTTGCAGTTTCACCCCTCAAAGGAAGCATTTCACTGTGCTGCTCAGCCCACCCTGCCCAGAACAGCAGCCTGGATGGAGCTGTGCTGCACAGCAATTGGGATTACACCCATGCCTGGGCATTAAAGCAACCTAAATTAAGGTCTTTATCTCCCTGAGGTATGAATTATTAAAATTACACAAATATAGTGGGTTTCCCTTCCATTCTGTGTGTCTTTGAACAGTTTAATCTCAGACATGCAACTTCAATAATAACACAGTTCCTGGAACTGGAAATAAAGCACAAGAGTGCCTACAAAGGCAAAGTAAAGAGTCCAGTTCCATTTTCTATATGTTGCTGTTATATTGCTATATATAGCAGCAATATACTATATATATTGCTGCTAATGTTTAGCAATATATTATTGCTATATTGCCAAACGTTGTTAACTAAAGTAATCTTTATATCCCGATTCTGTCCCTTCACAACAGCTTTAGTTCTTCCCACTCTCCCTCACACCCAATTACTTCCCTTTTTTCGTACAAGCCCAATAAATTTCCCACTTCAGAAAGAGAATGGAACACATAGCCCTGCTAACCTCTAAAATTTGCATAGTTAAGCTCCAGCTTCCTATTTCACACACCACCTTTGGCAATGCCAAGTAGCCTTTTAGCAGAATAAAAGCATAACTATTACTTTTATAATTAGAAACGATGCATCCAATCCTTTTTTCTCTATGAAGTAATTTAACATAATCCTAGAGGAAATAAAATTCCCCTTGTTTGGATCCTAGAAAAGTTTGCTCCCCTTGGACTGAGGAGCACAGAGAAGCCCTGAAGGATCTGCCCTGAGAGTTTCTGCTCCTCGAGCATCCCTGCCCAGCCCTGCCAGCTCTGCTTCAGTCCTCTGCAATCTGCCCATTTCCTCAAGGCCTGAGGGCAGTTTGGTTTTAGACATTAGTGAGTGAAAAAAGCCTCTGTGCCAAGCAGGAGTCTTTCCACCTTAGGATCTATAGGCCAATTCCACTAAAAGAATGATTTTTTTTTTTTCTTTTTTTTTCTCATAGGAGTTTTGTCTCTGCAAAACAGCTACACAAAGAAAAAGAGTCTCAGAGGGACAAAACCTCAAGTCTACCTGTAAAAATACTTTGGGGAGAGACCTGAAATATCTTTATATATTTACATAAATCCAAGCAGACTCTCTCCTTAAATGTCTTGTATAAAGGCAGCAAAATAACTCAATCCTTCCTGACAAAAACAACAGTGTGTTGTGTATTTGTGTGTTATTTATTGCTCTTATTTGTGTGTTATTCACTGCTCTTATTTGTGTGATATTCATTGCTCTTATTTGTGTGATATTCATTGCTCTCTTCTCCAATGCCCTTGCGCTGAGAAAATTGAAACTTCTATTAATTAAGAAAAGTTCATTAGTTCAACAGATTCATTAACCTTTGTTGGGAAATGTACACTGAACACCAAATTAATCAGCATTCTGAAATCAAGTCGCAATTTATTTCTCTGTGTGTTTTTTTTTAAAATATTTTTTCGATATAGATATACATAAACCCACCCTACATCATTTTGGGAATTCTTTAATTCCTCCTTTAATTCCCTAGTGGTCAGTTCTCACATAAAAATACTTTTTTTTTTTAACCTTATTTAAAGAAAAGACTAATTTGAGAAACCACCTGGGATTTCAAACCTGTTTTCAGACATTATTAATTCAGAAGGATGAGGCTGTGCCCTCCTCTGACTCCAGCAGTACCCGCTGAAGAAATGCTCTTTCCACCAAATTAGCCCAATTCCCACTGACGAACCCCTCCAGATCCACGTGGTTCTTAATCACTTTCCTCCAAATGAATTCATTTATTTGAAGCTCAGCTTTTACCTATCAGGTCTTTACCAAACAGCTTCCTTTTCCTTGGCAGAGCACAGCAGAGGCTGTGATGACACCAGGTCCATTTGGCTGGGGATAAATCCCAAAAATTGACATCACATCGGGATGGTCAGGCTGCTGATGGCTGAGGCTGCCCACCCATCTTTCTAAAAACTCCTCCAGTTGTTAATAGTCCTGACTGACCTTTTTTATGGCCATTTCAACTCAGTTCATTACTCAAAAAGACGTGAAAAGTAGATTATTTTGACAGTGTTAAAATCTCACGGTGATATTTTATTTGAATTTTCCTCCCAGTTCCATAGTTAAGGACACAGAGTTTATGCCAGTGTTTCACCATTTGTCATGAAGGCGAAAAGCTGACTACACTGTAAAACCTTTGTTGTCCATAAAAAATAAGGGCAGCAGCCCGAGGACCTGGGCAAGACAAGCCTAATTTAGGATTATCAAGTCCTTTCAATGGCAACATGGACACAGGTGCCCTTGTAGCAAAGGCCAAACCCATCAGCATTTTATCACCACATTTGTCTCTGAGCCCCTCTCACTACATTCCAACCTCCACTCACTAATTTTTGGCATGTTTAAACCAAGAATTAATATCGCTGTAGCTCCCTTTATCACTGCGTGCTACATTTTAATATAAGAATATTTCAAAGTGATGTTGCCAGCTGCATGAAGTTTCCAAACAGCAAGGAATACATTATTGGGGGGAAAATAAAGTCGGATTGAAAACTGCTCACAAGATGAGTATCAAAGAGTTAGTGCTTTACAATACTTGTTTCACAGAAATCAGCACTTTTATATCAGACAAAAGGAGCTTGGGAAAAAATTCTCATCTTCAATCACATGTAGCTTACATTGAATTTTCTGTTTCAAATGAGTTTCAGTCTGAAGAGTTTCTACAATCTTTAGCAAGATCCTAATTTCAGAAGGAACACTAACTCATTTTTAACGAAGCGATAATTATAGCTGCACAAGAAATAATTGATAATTAATTGTATTCTTTTTTAACTGTTGATATTCAGAAACTATTATACCCGCAAGAAAGAGCATTCCATTCAATCCAAGCTGCAATTTATCTATTACTGTTTACTAACTTTTTCCAACACATCAATAAACCTTTTCTGGTGAAACACTGCTCCATTGCCTTAATACCACGATCTCACCTATGTCATTAACCACTAGAAACTAATTAGCAATAGTAAAGCCAGAGAAGATTGCTATAAACAAGTTTCTTTCTCCTTCTGGTAGCAAAGAATAACTTGGTGTGAAAATTTCATAGAAATACACGTTGCTTATCACTATCTAAATGCTGGAAACAATTCATGGAAACATTACCCAGAAGCTTCAACTACCAATTCCTACCTCTCCACACCTGTGATAAATTCTGATGCAATACAAAGTTGTGTATTAGTTAACATTTTGGGAGGCAATTTACTATTTTATACTGATTCCTGGCTTTCTGTGCCAAGGTTTGTCTCTATGTCTGTCCAATTTTAAATAGTGTTAGATTTAAAGCTTGACACAGAGCACGACTCAGCTGCAGGAATCTACTAAAGCAACCCCCAGGGACAAAAAGCAATGTCCTGACTGCACACACACCAATTCAGGTGTGCTTAAGAGAAACTTGGTGCTTCACAAGAGGATAAGGAGGAGTACTGGCCAAAGTGCAGTCAGAAAATCCCCATTCCCCACAGGCTGGCAGTGCAAGAACCTACATGACTCTGTGTTGTTACAGACTGTGAAATCATTCACCTCTGCAGGTCACCTCCCCAGGACCACTGACCCCATGCTGAAGGTCACCAGAGTGACCAAATCTCGCTGCTACCTGAACATAAATCTCACATCTGCCTCCTCCTGCCCTGTCTGCTTCTGAATCTGTACAGCAATCTGGGCAGACTTCATTCTTTTCTCCTTAGGGAAGTCAGACTCTATTGCATGTGCTCTCTTTTAATAGAAATATTGGATATCACATCCCCAGGGAATCTTGAAAACTTGCAGTTAAATGGAAGGAATACAATTGACCATGGATCTCAGACTGATGGAGATACACTTCGCGCAAGTAGCATAAATAAAATATTAATTCTGAGGTAATGGGAAAAGTGCCTTCCTAACTTTTCTTTCAATTTTAAAAAGCTTGAGACTTTCTTAGCTCAGGAGGAAAATTCCAGCAAGTTTTGAATTTTCATAACAGCAATAAAAGACTTAAAAAAAAAAAAAAGAAGTTCTTCCCAGGTCCTCAAAGGTATTTAGGCATTTACCTCTCTCCTAAAATTAGCAGTCACGCAATTCTGAAAATGCATCTGAAATACGGATTCTTACCAATTTAAATGAAGATTGTGCACACCCTCACCAAACTAGGTGTAGAGCTTAAATTTTAAATAATGCAAATACACTAAACATATGAAACTATAAAGCAGCTCGTGTGGATGGTTAGATACACCCATCTCCATGCAGATTTTAATTAGCAGTCAACATTTGGGAGTGTTTTGGGGAGACACATGATTTATATTTGTGCTGTTGCAGACATGAAGCTGACTTCATTGAGGTCATGCTCCAAGGCAGAGCTGCACCAGGCAGAGTATTAAATCAATAGGGTGTCTCAGATTTGCTAATAAATCACCAGAGCCCCATCAGAGCATCTGCTGGGAGCCAGGCACGGTGAGCTGCAGTGATCACACTGATTGACATTCTGCCTTCAACAGCTCAGAATTAGTTCACCTTGGCTTCAGGAATTGCCTCACTTGTAGCACAAATTCACAGCACTGGTCCTGGGTTTAGTGAGTAACAGGAAAGTTCATCTTCATCCTCCCACAGTCCTTTGCACTTTGCCTAAGAGAGTCTCCAGTGAAGGGAAAGTGCGGCTTCATTTCCGACTGATTACATTAAGCTAATAGTTTTATACAACTGAGTTAATGGCTTGATATTCCTCATACAGTCTCTATAGAAAAAAAAACCAAAAAAACAACAAAAAACCCCTATCAAATCATTGGTAAATGATTTTCAAACCACATAAGTACAGTTTTAATATGTTTTTTATGAGGATAAAACTGCAGCCTGGAAAGGAGCTACACCCCAGATGGAACTCAAGGCATCAAATCTGTCGTTCATGTTTGCTGTCAGTCAAAGACTCAGTGGGGCCAAGCCCAGCAGAACCACCTTTGTGCTCTTCTACATGAAGTTCCTTGAACTCAGCTCCAGAAGACAAGAGGCTTCCATCCCCAGGGTGAGCCTGGGCAGCCTTCAGAAGCTCTCCCTGTGTCCTGGAGGTCACCAAACATCATTTCCCAGGGCAGGGCAGTGCTGCCCTTCACCAACACAGCAGCACATCTGGCCACATCCCTTCTGCTGCCTCCAGTAATTAACTCAGAGTGCAACAGGATCTCAGGAAATAACACAGCAAAGGTGCCCAACAGACCCTTGAACCTCAGTGGGTTCAAGTGTGCCTGCTGTGCTGCAGCCTCCCCTGCGCTTGGATTGCACTGCTGTGATCCAAATCTGCACAGAAATGCAGGGAAATGAGAGTGGAAAGAGCCTGCTGGACAGAGATGCAAATCCAGCCCAAGCCCAGCTCTGTGGGAACAGCAATGGGCAAAACTGGCTGGAATTCCTGATCCCTTTTCACTCTCAGCTGCTTCATGCAGGACACTCCCTTCTGCCCATGGAAACATTTTGGTAGGAGACTCTGGTATCCTGGGGGTGATTCTGCTGAGCTGCAAACACCTTCGACTTCCCAAAGCCACTCAGAGGTCCCACCCAACAAGTCACCATTCCCTTCCCTGGGCTGTGTCCCTCTGGAGGAGCAGGGCCACCCCACAGAGTCACCCTGACCCCAAGATGTCCCTCTGCAAGAGCTGAATGGCAAAAGCTCGCTCGACAGCTCCATCACCTTCATCTTTTGGGAACTCTGCACTGGGCACGGGAAAGTGAAGGTCAACAAAAATATTGAGGAAAACTTCAGCAATGCAAAGATTCTCACACCTAGCACAGGTCTGGGGCTCCCAGCTGCCACAGCATTTATGACCAAATAAATAAAAGCACTCTGTGTTATAGCAGTCTTCAGGTAAGCAATGACACTAATTGGGCAAGGGAGCTCCCCTCTGATACTTGAATTGCAGCACACATTAAAAAAAGAATGCTAATGAGATTATAATAAGATACTACATTTACAAGGCAATGCCACCTTTGTTGCACAGTAAAAAACACTGCAGAGTGGAACGAGTCAAAAACGTAATAAGAAAGAGATACTGAGAAATTTTCACCCTTCTACTGCTGAAATTATGTCCCCACACTATTTAAAGAATAACAATGACAATGTTTTGCTCAACAGAGGATTGCACAGAGCAGCGAGGAAAATATGGCAGAGGTTGGCAGTAAAGTCAAAATTTACAATCCATAGCATCACCGTGTCTTGACATAAGAATTACTTTTCTTGGAAATGTTATGTATTCTTCACAGATTGCACCTATATTGCAAAAAACCTCTGGCAAACATCAGACAACTTCCACATTAGAGCAAAGCACCAGCAGAAAAAAAAAAAAATAAATGAGAAAGCAAACACTTCTTGCTAAAAATCCTTATAATAAAACATGGCATGCACAAGGCTGTAGAGCTGATATCCTGAACAAGGACATGAAACCCACTTGCAAATACACCTGCTACCAAAAATTAAAACCAAAAAGTTGAAAGATTTCCTCCATTGGTATGCAGCTCTAGCTCAAGGTGAACTTGAAATCCTAAATTACAGCGAGCAAAAAGTGTCAACAAAATTTACTGAGAGAGCAAATTAAATATGCTGAAACAACGAGAAAGCTCCAGAATCGAAAGTTAATCAAAGTGTAAGATGGGGGGACACAAAAACGTATCCTCCTGCTTGTCTAAACAAAACCACCAGATAACAGTAATTATTATCCTTCTGCCCTTTGTTAAAAGAAGTTTTGGGGATCTGAGGAGTTGGTGTAAATGGGAAGAAAAAATCCTCACATGAGTCATAAGAAAAATCTTCATATCCTGATTGTGCCCTGCTACTTGAGGGACTGCCTTTACTGAACCAAGCTAGAATACCCAAAACTCTTTGCAGGGCACAAGTTTTAAAGCAATATATTCTCACAAAAAAAAAAAAACCAAAAACCAAAAAACAAACAAACAAACAAAAAAAACCAGTAAAACTTATACATTTTTTGATTGCCATGAATTTGTCACATAAATTGTATGACACATTTTTCCTAAAACGAGGAGCCTATGACTGGAAGACACAGTGAAAGAAAAATCATAAATGACATAAAAGAATCCTATGCAGAGGTTTATGAATATTGGCTATTCCTAATATTCATCTCTATAGTGATTTTACATAACTTCTCTTTATTGCATATTCATTTTTACTGCATATTCATTTTATCAATGTCAAGTGAAAATGAATATCCTCAACCGATGCTAGAGGGACTTCCTTTCCTCCCTCCCCTCTCCTTCACCTTAAAATCCATTTTCTTCTCGCCTTTCCATTTTTGCAAAACTTCAGGCTGCAGAAGTTATATTCTGGAGCATATTCAGTGCTAATGAATCACAGCCTTCCCCGACCTGGGCAAAACAAGTCCTTGTAATGACACCTTTTTGCTACACTATATTTATTTGCCAGCAGGACCCCAAACGGCAATTCTTGTCACAACACTGCTGCTGCTCTCAGTCCCTACGAGGAAGGGACAAATACAGAAATTTCATTATTTATAGTACTCATGGAAGAAAGCACAAGAAGTCTTTTTCATGACCCAAAGAGTACTGGAAATTGGCTGCCCTGAGAATCTCAAATGCACACCAATAAAACCACAAAAAAAAGAATTCACTGCAATATACAGCAGCACTCATCGAGAAAATTAATTCTGGAGTAATTTGGATGTATGTTGATCTGCAGGGTCCTTATTTGAGGGTGTAACATCATACTGCTTTATTCTTGATAGAGCATATATAAAAATATTTGTGACTGTGAAAGAAAATAGGAAGAAAATTACATTAGGAGAAGAAACGAAACAGATAATACAGAGCAAATAAACAAGTCTGTGGGTTTTTCTCATTTCTTTCTGTGCTCTGATCTTCAATGTGATCAGCAAAGCAAGACAACTGGTTAAAGATTTGTGTAAGTTTCCTACAATATTATAGATTCCTTACATAACTAAATAAATTAAAATGGAGTATAAATGTGTTAAAAATAATCCCACTACTGAGCATTGAACTACTGTAAAGCACACACCTTCAGGTACTACTTGAATATAAGCCTTTACTAAGAGAAAACAGTATTTGCCTGTTCAACTCTAACAAACCTGGACTGAATCAAAACACATTCAGACAAAAATTGTTTCCACACCACAGAGGATAAAAAACATTTGCCTTAGCAAAGACAAAAGGTGGCGATTCAGGACCAGCTATGAAGAAGGTGATTTTCTATCTCAAAACTGGTTGCTGGGATTATTTCCTCCTTCATGACAAAGTACTATCAATATTAACAAAGAAGACAAAAAATTACCGTATCTGTAAAAAAGTATTAGATGAGCCTTTTAAGAACTTAAAGGACTTGGCAAAAATCTAACAGTAATAGAAAGCAAACAGTTTAAAAATTAATTTGTTTTCTGGAAACATTTCTTCTCAGTGTTCCTTTACTTCATATTCTGTATCCATGCCGTTATATAAATGCATATATATATATATATATATATGCAGCATAACTTCAGACAGTGAAAAGACCTGAAACATTTCTTAAAGAAAGGAGGGAGGAAGGGGTAATAATGGCAATTGATTATCAAATTCATGATCTTCAAGTTATTTCTATTCTTACACATCTCACATATTAAAGAGTATGGCAGTCACCTGTCCTTCCTGTAAATAATGGAGTCACACAATTAAATCCATGAATGTGAAACCAGGCTCACCTAGGAAGATGTGTCCATTTGCTCTAAAAACATCCTGACATTATTTTTATTCTGATTTCAAATGTGTATCGAAAAATTGTAAAAAACCCCAAAAAACTATGATACAAGTTGAGTGAATGTCCCATAAAATCAAATTTGCTTGAGTCCCCAACTTCAGCCCATTCAGTTCCATAACTTTTCAGAACAATCTTAAAAGAGTTTTTCTACACATGGGGAAAGTTGCTTTATACCCTGGCCTCTCCCAGGGCTGAACCCTGCAACATGGAACCACTTGTAAAATCATACACAATTGGTGGCTTAGAAGGTTTAATGTGGAAACCTTTAAAATGCTCTGTTTGTTTTTAGAAGATTCCTAACAATCTTCTATTCAAAACCAAAGACTTTTGCAGACATTTACCATAACAACAGGTTTTTATGTTTCTGACAAGTTTCACTTTTCCTGAAAAGAGTTTAAATAAATCTCTGGAATATGTTTACAACGCCCTGAAATCCCATTTATACCTTCTTCCTTCTGATGTCAAATTATTCCAGTTGCCTTAGTTACATCATTTCAGTATCTCAAACATGGATACCTCTGCCTCATCTCCACAGACAGACTTTAGAAAATTCATTATTTCTCTATGCATGGAGTCTTTACTTTCAGAAGGTTGCTCACATTTATTTCTGCACTTCAGGCAGATAAGAAAGCCAGTGAGCACGAAGAATTGCTCTGGAAGATTTACCCAAACACTGCTCCTAGCAGCTGGAGGCCTGAAATAGCAGCTCAAGGTCCATTTTGCTGTTTCCAGCATAGCTGGACAGAGTGGCTGCTAATGGTGTCACAGAGCTGCTCTTTGGTTACACAAAATCAGGCACAGCACTCTCGTCTCATTTACCACTTAACCACACATCTGCTCAAACCTTCCCCGTCAGCCGAGGCACAGGGAGGGAATTACAACCAGATGTTTTTCCATGCACAAGTTAATAAACACACTGTGTCCTTGATTTCAGCACCTTTTGCTCCAGATGTGGCACCAGCCAACAACTGCAGCCCCAAATCTCCACAGGCACCCAACCAACAATCCAGCCTGCAGCAGACTACCTCGGCCGGGGGAAGTTTATTAAAAGCTTCAAACATTTATAAATCTCCAGGGAAGCATGACTTTAACACACAGCATTTAGAGGTAAACTGTTGGTGGAACAGAGAGGCTCTTCCTGCAGCCCCCTGGGACTGCAGGCTGCTCAGCCCAGCTCCTCCATCCTCCCCACGCTAATTGTGATGCAGCTTGAAATGATTAGATCTATTGTTAGAACAGGCCCTGTCAGCAGCTGGGACACAGTGATTAATAGAAATTCCTCTTTAATTCCTGAAGATGGAGAAGCCTAAAGTCACAGTTGAGCCCTGGACCCCAATTATTAGGTGATTAATGAAATTATAATTGCCACCCTTTCGCTGGCATTCATCACTAGGTTTACTATTAATCATTAGAGGTAAAGCACAAGAAAAAGAGTATTTTACAAGCACTGTGCTACAGACACATGGGAGAGCTGTATTTGGGTCAGGAAAATATTCTCTCCACCAAGCTGGAGCAAATGTGTGTCATTACCAACAACTTAGCAGTGCTGAGGGTTCAAGTGAAGGTCAAGCTGGCTAATCGGAGTCATTTTCTGCCTGATAACAGCAGCACCACCTGATCCAGCACTGCACACACACATCCACACCAGTTGGCCATCAAGAGGGAAGAACCAGTTTTTAGCATCCCTGCCAGTAAACAGAACAATCAGCTCTAATAACAGGATTACCTTCTGGGTTATAAGAATATTTGTTTTAAAATCATGGGATATAGCGATCCTATAACTATATTTTGTCTGTCTGTGGGCATGGACAGCCTTGGATCCCCGGACCTTTCCTCGGACATCCTGTGCCCACACCACACTGTCCAGCAGGTCAGCAGGTCACGTTTTCCACACCTGATTATTTCCCAAAGACAACTCAAAGTGGCCAACACCATTCTAGCTTCACAAGAATTAAGTTAATAATTCTTTTGTCTGTAAAATATACATCTGAAAAGCGGAAAGAAAAAAAAAAACCAAAAAAAACCCCAACCTAAGGGTTGAGTTAGAGCTGCTTTAGCCCCGTAGCATTAATGTCAGGAAAGGTCAGAACCAAGATTTTTTTTTCTTTTTCCCTTCTCAACTGATCAGATTCTATGAAAGAATAATTAGTTTTTCGCAGATCAAAAAAAAAAAAAACTATGCAAGGGAAGGAAATTAAATGCAAGTGAAGAAAAAGGCTCTTTTGTCTCCTTTGGCATGAGCAGCTCTTGTAAAATTTAAGGCTCAACAGCCATCACCCCCCAGGAGAGAGTGCAAGAGGAAGAAGGAATATTTCCTTTTGGGCCACAGAGCTGTGTCCTCAGACAGACACTGGGCAGAGGAAGGGACAATCTCCATTGTCCCCAACCCTGCCACCTCTGCTCTTCAACACCTCAACACATTTGTGTTCTTGCAGCTACACGGTGTAAACTAAATGACTATTTACTTTGCACTGATCTGTATCAGCTGAAAAATCACCATAATTTGGATCTCATTTGTTTATGTAATAAATGATTTGTTTATACCGAACTTGATGCTTTACTTCAGCTCCTTGAAATTTCATTAAATCACAAAACACTTGTGAGGCCAAGCCTGGGAAAGGCAGAAACAGCAAATCTGCACACAGCCCTGCCTGTTTTAACAACCAAAGCATGCAACCTCTCTACCGTGTTTACCGGCAGAAAGAAGTGATTTCTGTGATCAGCCACTCTTGAATACGTCTGAAACTCTGATTGCAGGTGCTTTTTTTAGTGCTGATTTAAGCAAACATTCCTCAACTGACATCCTGCGAGTTTTAAGCAGGAGGTGGGTGGGGACAGTAATGCCGGGCAAGTTTCACAATGCTAAATTCCAGTCTCCGGGGGAAAATAAAAGAACTCACTAATCTTCGGTGTAATTTATCTGAGCATATGCCAAAGTGCACTAAATCGTGTAAGGGAGGATAATAAATATCTACAGTGCGTGACAGAGAGGGAATAGAGAGCTGTGGAGTTCTATTGCATTGTTCAATCAGGAGGTTGGGTCACTTAATGCTGGGGCTCAAGGCTGAGCATCAATCTTGGCAGGGCTGTGACATCCCAGAGCCTGGACAGCAGGCAGCCCACGGCTCCTCAGATGGGTGGGCATGAAAAAAAAGGGGCAGAAATGTGCAGAAATAAGCAGTATATTGCCTATAAAACAGTAAATATTTTTGTATTTGTAAATATTATTATTCTCATCATGAAATTGGATGTTAACAGCTTATTAGAAACCAGAGATCACAGGCATGTCTGTAAGTTGGGTTAAAGATTTGGCAGAGAACCATGGCTGTTCCAGATTTCTCTTACTACAAATTACAACAGAATTGCCTTATCATCACTTTTTAATCTAAGAACTATATACTGGATACTAGGAAACTTCTGACTTCCGACACGTGGAATATTGCTAAAAACAGAGGAGGATTTGTTGCTTTGTTTTGGATTTTTTTCATTTTGAATTCCATGACAGAATAAATTCCTCTGTTCTTCTTTCCCCCCAGTTATTGTGTAATATTCATTTCACAATAAAGTAGTACAGCCTCACCTAAATGCTAGGAAAGATTTTGAAGTCATATTAAGATTGCGATAATTCAGTGGAGAGATTACTTTTACTGTGCTAATATTTCATCAATGCAATATCTCAGTCAATTACTTTCCAGGAAAGCTCACAAATTGTCATACTTGCTGTTCCTGTTTCATGTGTTGGTGAATATCTTACACAGGAATCTCTCAGAGTGGGACATATAGTTCAACCAAACTTTTCCAGTCACACACAGCATTCCTCATTTCTCTTACATACCCATGGCAATTTCACTCATTTGGTATTGTGAGGGAAATCACACATATAATCACTAAAATATAGTTTACTCATCAGAATGAGAAAAATGCTTTGCAGAGATGAATCCCATATGTAAAAAATTGATCCCTCCCATCCTCCTGTCTGGATTCCTTAGCAAATTGAGAGTTGCCTGAACCACTGGAGGGCTCAACACCTGAAATGTGAAATTACCTCTTGGATCTGTCAGATCCATTGGTGGCTGCTGGTTCATAGCTCAAATGTACCACAGTGTGGTAGGTGCAGGTGCTAACTAGGCGGTTACAAAATATTAACTCGAAAATGAGAAAAATTTTCCATACCACAGAAAGATGAACTTAGAAAGAAGCCCAAATTCAATAACTTCTTGAATAGATTAACTGTAGCTTTCTAAATAATGCAGCACATATTAGAAAGGGTCACATTTTACTGGCTTTAACAGCCCCAGGAGGGAAACTACAGTGGTTGCCTTTGATCTATTGGCCTATATTAAACAGTGATGTGCTGGAGGATTGGGAAATGTCCTAATTTATTCCTGGAAAATACGTATGCATATTGTCAGATGGAACATTCTTTATGCTGCTGTAGTGTATTATATGAGAATGATTTTAAAAAGTGAAAGGAAGCAGAGAAGTGTGTCATCCATCCAAAATTGAACAGGCAGGCTGGCTAAATGGCCGAGAAGCAATTTTGATTGAAACTCTTTGCATCCAGATATTCACTTAATTTTGTCCTGCAAAATGCTCCTTTCTAAGCTCAGAAGCCAAGTGAAAAAGGGGTGCATAATGACAGCCAATTCCAGATCACAGCTATTACAAGGGAAAATAAGATTGCCCAATGCTCATGAAGGTCTGTGCAGTTCCAGACAAAGGACAGAACATGAGCTGTCACTCCTGAATCCACACTCAGCCTTGCAGCTGCTTGGTTTGGGGTGTGAAGGTGCAATAAAAACAATGTGTGTCACAACCACGCTGAGCCTTGCTGAGGTCTGAACAGACCTGCAGAAACTTTAGAGCTTGCAGCTCATAAAATTCCTGAATTTTAGAGAGCTACACCTGCGCCAGAACTATTCCACCTGCACCAGGAGCTCCATGAACATTCCAGCACATTGAGGAGTTTTGTTAACATGTGCCAGTTGAAAAGATGAAAACAAGAAACCTGCCTAAGACAGGCAAAGAAATACAGCTCTGCTCTCAAACACTAGATCTGTCAGCCTTTTTCACTTTTTTTTCCCCTCAGAGCAGAAATAGCATACAGAGGAAAAAAATAATTTTTTCTCAGCATTTTCTAAAATTGAATTTTTCCCCATCTCCCTCATACACTCACACTGCACCACAGCCTGGCAATACTTTCTGTAAGGGGCAAACGTTGTAAATCCATTCCTAATCAGAAAAATTTCATAATTTTCCATCAATGGAGGCATTTTGAATTTATACTGTCAATTTTTTTTTTTTTTTTTTTAAGAAGCAAGAAATGTGAATAGTGGTTGCTAGCCAGAGTATCTTGGACATGAATAGCAGCCTCACTGCCTCCTCCTGCACAACAAGCTCCCCCCTTGGTACCAGCAGAAATTCTAATCAGAGTTCCCTCACAACACAGATATTGTAGGTGTGCTGTGCTAGTCATTGCTGTTATTATAAACGACATTTCAGGAATTGAAAAAATTGTAGCTTGTCAGTTGAGCCCTGTAATCGTTTTCCATTCAGAGCAAGGATTTAACAGGGCTGCTGGTAAAAGGATAAAAAATAGACTCCCTTCTCGCTAATCTCCGAAAGACACAAGTGGTCTAAATTAACAATTACCTGAGACATTGAGGAAGATTTCTAATAACACTGTGTTAGAATGGAAGTTAGTATATTCTGATGGGAATTTAATAACCCAAATCAGCACAGTCTGAGTGGGCTGTGGGCAGCAGGGCCATGGCAGGGGAGCAGAGTGATCCCTGTCTCTCCAAGCACTCCCAAAAAGTGCCCAGAGAGCCCCTGGTGCCACATGCCCTGGTCACTCGTTGAGCACGTGGAATGTCACACTCGCATATCCACCCTAGAGCAAGAACAGCCACAGATAAATCTGCTCCAGAAGCAAGAGCTGTTGAATGTCCTGTGTGACCCAAGAGGAGCTGCCGTGCCTGGTGGTGTTACTGCAGTCCTAAATGGAAAGTCATTTTAATGTAATCCCTTTTGATAAATTCAAATTGCTCCCTAAAATGGAATAAATGAGAAAAATGGTTTAAACTTTCAGATATTTAACTACGTATTTATACATATAATCACAAGCTTGTTGCTGTCTTGTGCATGGAAAGAGAACTTATGTTCGTAATCTCAAGTACAAGTTACATTAGAAATCTTAAAAAAATGTTATAGCCTTTCTAGATGATAACCTATATTAGAAATAAACATTCAGGAGTAATTCATAGTACAAGCAGATAACAATGAGATAAGCAGTGGAAAAAGATAAGGAACATGATTAATATTAAACCTGTTGTAGTGGCCTACTGGGGAGGAGAAAAATGTAATCACTGTTAACCACAGACTTGAAACATCATCTTCACAACAAAACACAGAAACCTAAACCTCTGTTCCCAGCAATATTAATAATTGTCAAATACTGTAACTCTCTGGGCACGATCTCAGCCATTCAAGTCAAGCAGAGCATCCCTTCTCTCCAAACTGCTCCAGCCCCAGCCTGCTGTCAGAGAGAGTTGGAATCACAGTGCCCACTAAGTCAGAAAATCAGAGCTCCCTTCCTTCACACGAAGCACTTCATACTCGGGTAAGCATTGCAGAAAGTATAAAGCGCTGTAGGAAGAATGGCTGTGTAATAAAAGTGTAATTGAAATGGCTATACTGCTGCCTCATTTCATTACTCACTCTGGCCTCTGCTTGTTAAATTTTAAGATCTCTTGGGAAACCAGTGCATAATATAACAACACTCCAGAGTGTCAAATCAACCCCTGCTATGATTTATCTCATGCATGACATCAAGGATCTATTTTAAAGTAAAGATTTTACCAGTAAAACAAGCCCTTAAACTTTTCCAGTCCCCTGAACTTAAAGAATGTAGACTAAAAATTCTAGGCGAATTTAAGGAATTTCTGGAGTTCCAGTTGTCTTTACCTTCCTGAAACTTCTTGAGTCTCTTCTTGAGTTACTCTTTTGCATCTATAAAGTCACTGTAGGAAGAAAATCTAATCTGGGTTTCTTGAACAACAATTAGTATAAGAAAACAACATTTCATCACGGAGACAACAGAATGAAAAAAACAAACAAACAAGCAAATATAAAATCCAATTACAAGCTTAGAAATTCTTTGTTTTAAAGTAATTTTAAAGTTCCATTCAACCCACAGGGATTGCAAATGCTTGTGGGTGAAACAGCCCAGCATCTCAGGAAGGATATCTGAGCACCCAGCACAGCCCTCCTCTTGGGTCATCCTCAGCAGGACTCTCTTCCCACCTCAAAGTTGCCTTTTGAACTTCAGCTTGACTAACAAGACCGTGAATAAATTGGCTCTCACAGGTAACAGAGGCAAAAGGTATTTCTGCACCTCCTTGCTAACTTCATCAACAACTACAATTAAATTGGGAAACCCTTACAACCACAGCTACCCTTTGAAAAATTCCTTCTGCCTCATGCTCCACTGCAGCAGGCAAGGTCACCACCGAGTATTTTGTGCTATTTGTTTCCAACAAAAAACTATCCCATGCACAAAGGCAGTGCCATTCCTTCATCTGGCCTTAATTTCCCCATAAAATCTGCCACAGCCATGAGATGTTACCTATAGGAAACACGCCATAAAATTTATTTTGTCTGGGCTTAATTAGCAGTTTCACATTTAGCTCCTTCCACTGCCCAGAGAAGCCTTGACTTCTCTGCAGCCATGCCTAGGAGTCAGTAACTGGCCATATAACACACAATATAACATTTTGCTTTCTGTTCCAGTAGCTCACTATGGAAGATTGATCGTTTCCAGCCTGCTTTTATTCAGAGGCAATTTCTTCTTTGTGTTAGGAAACTGTGGCTAACTCTGAGGTAAACACCCTGCCAGAAGAACTTCCAGAAGAATACTGAAGCAATGATTTAAGCAGTACTTTTTACACCCACCTGCCCTCGCCTTGTGAGCTGACCCAAAGATCAGAGCAGCTCAGAAGGGACCCAGAGCAGTTTCCCTTCAGGATCCCAGAGCTGCTGTTTGGCTCAGCACAATCCAAAGGGTGTGTCAAGGTCTCAGTACTGCATGTGCCATCATCCCCCAGCACTGCGTCTCAGAGGGAAAGCAGCAGAGCACACAAATTACAAGGGAGATGGAATCCTCTTTTTTAAAAACTCACCAAGTCAGGGTTAGACGCATCAGTTTTTTGTTCCTTGTTTTTCTTTTTCTTCCTGGTAGATGGAGTGAGTGAAGCCCTTAAGTGGTGACTACTGCTCATCACTTAGCACCCCTTGGTTTATCCTAACACTGCCATAAGAAATGCACTTCCGCAGCATTGATAAGGGGACAGCAGGCTGTCACAGTTAAATTTGGTTACCAGCTCCTTCTCATTCATCCACAAAATGCTGATCATTAGTCCTCAGCCCTTGGGAAGTGGCAGAACCACCAAATAACACAGCCAGATCAATACACAAGAGGCAATACAAGCCCTGTGTCTCCACAGCCTGTGCATTCTCTCTGCTTTCCATACAAATTTTAACAATTTAACAATTTCAGCCTTACAGTCTAAAACATATTGGGGAAGTAGAGATCAATGGAAGCTTTGTTATTTTAAGAAAACAACTCCTAGGAGTCCAAAACATTGTCTCCTTAGGACTTCGGTTTGCATTTTCATGCAATTGTGTGGCAAATTCTTTGGCTGTAGAAGGAAAACAAATGGAGAAGCTGTGTGGGCTTTCTGTGCACTGCTCCCTAGAGAATGAAATTAATCAGTTACCTGGCATCCACCTTGCGTTAACATCATTGCTCATTATTTAGCTACAAACTCAGATTTCTATTACAGAACCTCAACCCTTTCTGAACTGCAGTTCTGTCAGGGGCATCGACTGTAATGATCAAGATCTCAAGGTCAGAAATATAAAGCACTGAGTAAACCAGTAATTTCACACTGTGCAACAGTCTCTGAGAATACTGGCCCCTGACATCTCATGCCAAGAAGAAAAAACAACGAACTTTCATCTTTGATTTAAGGAGTCTAAGTTTACTCAAAGGTGCTTTACTATCCCCCAAAGTTTTAGAGCAGCATAACCAGCCTTTACCTCTTGTCAGCATTTAATAGCCTACACCCCAATGATTGATTTGGTTCAATTGGCTTTTTTCTTTCCTCTCCAACTCATGTATTTAGCTTTTAGGTGCAGCAGGTTGACAAGGCATCTATCATGGCTAAAAAGACTAATTCAGAGGCATTTCTTTTCTGCAGCCCTGTTTGTTTGGTCTTCTGCTATATTCTTTGTTTTCTATGTTCCCTGTCCCATCACAGGCTTAACCTTTCCTGCTACACTATCACAAAAAAGCTGTTTTGTACTTCCTCCTCATTCTGCATCTCTCTCCTCCCCGTCCTGACTGCCATCCTTCCCTTCCAAGCAAGTTTGGTTTATTTGCAGAACAAAGATCACTGAGTAAGGATCTTTATAAATGTTTTCATAGTTATTAGAACACATTTAACATATACGTGGCTCACCTCACTTAAAAAATCATCTCTCAAGACACTACAAGAGTGGAACAGGAATTTTCCTGTACAGAAAGTTGGAAAGTTTAACAGCCACCTATTTAAATCCTTCTGTCCAATAATTCTGATATCTGAGTGCAAGTGATACACGCCGTGTTAAATGTACAGTGTCAGACACTTTCCTGTGTTTCTAAAGCAAAGGGATATCACTGGAAAATAGATAATGGCAGCAACATCTGTTAAGGTCTTTCAGCAAAGCACAGCTAGAGGTAAAACTCATCCCT
The DNA here is from genome assembly GCA_013397955.1 of Grantiella picta. Taxonomy (NCBI): domain Eukaryota; kingdom Metazoa; phylum Chordata; class Aves; order Passeriformes; family Meliphagidae; genus Grantiella; species Grantiella picta. The sequence continues at coordinate 4,292,647 of VZRM01008322.1, forward strand.
GAAGACCTCATGTCTGCCTCCAAGAGGGGTGAGGTAATTCAGCAAAATACACAGTAGGAGTTAACTGCAATCCCTTGAACTAATATAGATGTCTCAGGGCCTAGGGAAGCTAGGGAATGACTTACAGAAAAAAAATGTAATAATTCTGGGGTGTATTGTGAGCTTCATCTCTCTCAGACTGTGGAGACATGGGAGTTAGAGGATGCACAGGAACAGCACAGAAGAGCCAGGAGGAGGGAAATCCTCAAACAGCAACCTTAATTCCATGGGAAAACTGCACTAGACAGTGTTTTAAAGATGTTTCTTAAAAGTTAAGCCCCACCTCCTCTCTAGGAAGGTAATTAAGCATTGTCTTTCATCTCACTGCAGTGTGGTAGTTAGGGGAGGGTAGGAGTGATGCACAAATTACTCAAAAAGTAGCTGAGTTAAGTCATGCCTATTTGCAAAAACTAAAATCTGCTAGAGTAAAGCATCGCTAATGGATTTGCAGCCATCGGAATATATATCACTTGCGAGTAAACTAATATTTGAGGAATATGTGAAGAACAAGTATTTTACATAAAAGAAAAAACTCCTTCAATTACTGCCCATCTTGCAGCTCCCATGGGTATTTCCCAGCTCCTTCTATCAGCTCTCTCTAGGTGGTTCTAGCATGGGCCTTTATTCCTTGTAAATATTATTTTATCTTCTAACTGAGAGCCAAAAATCCTTTTTTTTTCCTCAATCAGGATGAGTGCTCTAAAAAACTTGATAGAGAAGTTGCCTGCACGGAGCGCTGGGCACGGCTGGCTTATTTTACAATGGCCAGCAAGAGAGATTCATCCCTTCGAAGGGGAAAACAGCATTTTTCCATTAAGTGAACTCTTGTATAATGCAGCAGCATATCTCTGCTTCTTCGAGTCTCCACAACACTTGCTATCCATGTTTCCAACCGAGTTGTTTACTTTCTCTCAAATCCTCAGCTTGGCAGAGCTTGTGAACAGCCTGCCACGCTGCTGAGCACAGGGCCACAAATATGAAAGAAAGAAGCAATTCTGAAGGAAGCACATCTGAAAGGAGGGAGATAAAATAGTGTTGGCACGATTATTTTTATTTTATCAAGTTGCTGTAAAACTGCCAAGCCCAGGAGCCGAGGGTTTTAGCTGTGCTCTGAAAAAAAGGAAGCCAGCAAACTCGTCCCTCTCTCACTGCTGCTCATCACAAAAAAAAAAAAAAAANTTTCCAAGTCACAACACTTGTAAATCCTGAAATAGAAAGAATGAAACAGATCATGAGGCATCCTTGCTTTTACTTAAATAGATGAAGATCCGTGCATTAGGCACACATGTGAAAGCAGCTAAAGAAAAAGCAATCAGGATTCAAAAGAGCCAAGAGCCTTGTTCTCCCTGAGATCTGCCTCGTCCCACCACCTCCCAGGCAGGCTGCTCAGCGGGGAAAGAAAAGCAGATAGAAAACACAGGAATCCACTGTGGAGAGCAAACGTTTTGTGGATCTTGGACTTGATGAGCACAGAGATCTTTTCCAACCTAACTGATTCTGTGAAACGAACATTAATATTCAAAAATAAAACCTGGGAAGGAGAAAATTTGAACACGCAATGAGAAAGGATCACTGTAAAAATCAGGCTTTCTTATGGAAAAATAACTGTAAAAGTTCAGAGAGTGAAAATATACGTATGAACAAAATAGTACCAGATAGACAACCCAGTACTAAAAATGTCCCCACATTGCAAATACTTGGGTAATTAGAAATCAATTAATTTGGTAATAGTACTTCAGATTAGGATGACATTGCCCCAAAAGCCTTTAACTGGGAAAATAAAACAAAAAAAAAAAAAACACCTAGAACTAATGTTGTCCATGGCAATAACTGACTGTGGGCATCCTGGCAGAGGAATTTTCTACAAGTGGTGGCAACTTGAGTATTTAATGTGAATCTTTGCTGAAGAGGGAAGAGGGATTTAGAATAAAATCCTGAGGGAGAACAGCAGCACAAAGAGAGGACATGACAAATAAAACAAAGTGCAATTTCTGCCTCGGTTCATAGTTTATGCCATCTGTATTGCAGATAAATAGTGAAATTCATGGCACTACAAAGTACTGTGGGAATTTATGGATTTAAAAACAAAGTAGTAGAATATGCATCTTCTCAGGGATGATGAATTCTACTACAAACACCAACCAGTGACAGTGTTTGCAACATTAATTCTTCTCTGAATCTGAGAAACTTCTAGTATCTGTTAGAGTTAGAAAAACAGCACAATGCACACCAGTTAATTGTGGAGTTTGGGAAAGCATAAAGACATTTCAAAACAAAGCCAAAATGTAAAGTTTTGGTGATCATTTTCCAAACTACAGATGTTGATCTGAAGCACCAGCATCTAAGCTACTGTCTGCAGCCTGGCATCCTTTTCTAATGTCGTTTTCCCTAATTTAGTTTAATCAACAACTCAGTTAGAACCAGTTTCTAAATTCCAGCAAAACCCAGTTTGTATTCATAACAGCATGGAAGATTCCTGTCGAGGCCTTCCAAAACAAGTTGTTCATGCATAGAAACAATAATATACACCAAAAAACGACCTTCCATCTTCAAGGCACAGTTAGCTTCCAGAAAAAAAAAAAAAAAAAAAAAAAAAAAAAAAACCAAAAAAAAACCCAACCTTTTCTTTTCTAAGAAAAGACAAATACTATATCACAAAAATCTATTTTAAAGTGTATTTTGGGTTAGCCCATACATTCTGCTGCTCATCTGTGTCCTTCAGCTCCAAGCAGGCAGAATGCAGGCTGGATACACCATTTCAGTGTATTTGAGCCCAGGCCAGCATCTTTTTGAGACTCCCTGTGATCTGTGTCCAACTGTGACACAAACTTGTGCAGTTGGACAGTGACAGAGGCAGAGCTCAGTCAGAGGGACAGAAATGGCTTGAGCTCCTGTGGCCCAAAAATCGTAACTGCATCTGCTCTGCAAAATTAAAATGGGGCAACGCAAAGGAGAAAGGGGCTCTGGACGAAGATGTTTGTTAAAATAATTCTGAGAGGGCACTCTTGTGTAGGGACAGACCATGTGTAGGGACAGACACCTGGGTGGAGCTCAGTGACACAGGCTTTGTGCCCAGGCTGGGCTCTGACATTCCCAGCTCAGCATCACAATCTGCAATCAAAAGCTGTTAGAACAGGCAAACCCTCCACAGCACCTTTCATTTTTCACCACAACTCTATTTTGAAATCCCTTTTAGGTAAGAAAACCAATCAAATCTTGGCTTTGCTGCCCGGTGAGCTCATGAGGAACGGCCTGAGGAGTGAGAAATGTCCATTTTCAAGGGCAGAGCTGCCCTGGGCTCACAGGGCTCAGCAGAGCACCCCGAGAGGCACAGCAGCACCTGCACCTCGGAGGGTTCCTGTCTCCTTGCAGGGATGACACACTGCAAATGCTGACTCTGATCATCTCCCCTCGTGAGCCTCATTATTTATTGGATTCCTTCTCAAAGGCAGATGGAGAGGACAGTGGTGTTAATCTCATTTGGGCTCTGAATGAGAGCATAATACCCATTACCTTATAGGCACTGGGGCACCGAGTGGGAGCATTATCTGCTTTATGTGCAACAATCTTCAGCCAAAAAATTAATCAGACCATAAAATATCCTTCAAGAAAAACAACTGATTTCGCAGATGAGGAGCTGCCTGAGAGGGCGAGTGACCTGGCAGCCCAGAGCCACCATCTCCACTGCAGACACAAAACAATAATCATATAACTTAATGGACTGGTGAAATCCCACATTTCCCTTAACGAAATTCAGTCAGAATCTGTTTTCAACACTGAGGATGTATGAGAGAGAGTTTGGGTGTCCACCGGGGGCCCTAATGGCATTTGTGAAGGATTTGTCCCCCAGCACTGAAGTTTCAGCCTTCATCCTTTGTGACCAATAGCAAAATACTCAGTGTTATGGAATCACTCTGCAGGTGAAGAGCTCACACAAAGCACTTAGTGCCTACTTCTGTCATTCCTTGGGACAAGACTTTACGGCTGCATTTGCTGTCCAGAAAGAGAAATTCGTGTAGCTACTTCATCAGGAATTAAGGCATAATGTTCCTACTAAACACTGTAGAGGTTTATACTAAAAAGAAGCAAACCAATCAGCTAAAGACACCACNTAAAAACAGTGTGGGAAAGAAATCCTCAGGAGATTAACTGAGAGCTGAAAGCCCAAAACTTCCAAAAGCTTCCCCCCAAACACTCTCCAGGCAAAGGTCCACACTGAAGCCAATACCATTTTTAAGATTTAGAACACAACATCAGAGAGATTTTATGATGTTCATGTTTTCCAAAGGCTTTTCAGGCTGCTCCTCTAACTTCCAGAGGCATAAATCCCAACACTGGTGGAGCAGTGAAGAGGATGGATTTGTCCCCAAGCACAGCTCCTGCCTCCATTGCTGCTGACTGCCAGTGACAGCCCAGTGGACACTGGAAAATGGACACCTCAATGAATCACAGCTCGTTTATGCTTCCCGTTTGAAGATTTATGCATGTTGAGCACAGCTCAGAGCGAGTAAGTTACAGTCCAATGCAACTTAATGATTTTGCTACTCGGGGCTTTCTCCTAAATAACGTGGATGTCTCTGCTCCCTCGCCAAAAGGGGGTGATGGCAGAAGAAATACTGTGGGGAGGAAAGCCATTCCGAGCATCCCCATGGGGAACTGAGCACCTCAGAGATCTCATCTGCATTTTCTGAAGGCAGTGATTTACTCAGACCCTCACAGGGCTGCACGCATCTCCCGGGATGAAGGAGGAGCTGTCTGCCTGGCCTTTTTAAACAATGCCATGGGATATTTCACTGCTGAGTGCCCATCTCCTCAGCGTCAGGAAATGGAGGATAAATGTCCTGCCTGCTCTGGGCAGCACAGCTCCCTTCCTGCAGCCCCTGCCAGGAGCTTTCTGGGGTTACCTGTGCTCATGCACACCTGGCTGAGTGTCCGGGTGATGCTGGACAGCTGAGCTCCCTGCTCCTCCTACCAATTCCTTCCTCTCTGCACTGCTGCTCGAGTCTGTAACAGCAACACTGACATGGCAGAAGCAAGAGCAAAGAACAGATTTAACAGTGTGAGCCAAAGGAATTAGGCAGACAACATTGCTATCACAGTGGACAAAAATGGCAAAGCTATTCTACAAGGAGAATGACTTAGGAACGATTTAAATATTTCAAGGTAGTGAGGAGCTGAAGCCTTTACTACAGGCTAATTTTCCATTCATCAGTCTGGACGTTTGGGCTGTGAGAACACACAGAGCAGGCTGACAGGGCTGAGCACCGAGTGCCTGTGGCTGGAGACACAACCCCAGAGCTGGGCTGAGCACACCAGGAACTGTCTGCTGAGCCCTGCTGGTGTTAATTAACTCAGCAGAGAACTCTGTATTGCCTCAAATTGAGAGGTTTTTTATCATAGAATCACGAGCCGGTCTGCAAAACAGACAGATAAACTTAAATGAAATGGCAATTCTTTTCTGCTTTTGTAATGGTCTCCCCTGCTGAAATCAATAGCAAATTCAGTGCTCACCACTCAGAGCCTGCTTCTTTTTGTCCTTATTTTCTCTGAGTGACTTTTCAGCTACATCAGCGACTAACTCCAGTGCCCATGCACTAAGGGAAAACCAGATCTTCAAAAAATATTTTATATATACCTAAAGAGTGTCTGAAATCCTACAAGATTAATACAAATAGAATTTTTCCTGTCGGCCAGGTTATCTCAGCAACCCTGCTCTGCTGCAGAGTAAGTCTTTATTTAATTAGAAATAAGATTTTATTTGCAAACATCTTGTAATTACTTCTTTTATTTTCCAGCTGAATACTCCCAGTGGCCTACTACAGGCTGATATACTGGTTTATATGTGGCATTCTGTTCCATATTAACTGGAACTGGAACCAGGGAAAACTATCAATAGGCAAGAAATTGTTAATGTCCCTTTCCACTGAGTTACCTCCCAGAACTGCACCCTGATTTTTTGACACATTATTTGTTCAGGAGGTCAGGAATACCTTACAGATTTTAACCTGGAACACAACTAACACAAAACAGGGCTGATATCTGTGAGCAGCCAGGTTTGTACCTCTTGGCAGTCAGGCACTGCATTAGCTGCTGCTGCAAAGATTAAGTATTTGTTATGGTATCCACTGTAATTATTTTCAAAGTGCAATAATTAGTGTGGTTTTTTTTCTCTTAGCATTTTATTAAAAAACTTATTTTGTTCCTGCAGAGACTCAAATCAGACCAAAACAACTGACTGCTTCCATTTGAAGAGATAAAGTATCAGGTTTTAAGGCTGGAGGGTTCAAAAACAGTTCAGATATTTATGCAGGCAATTCTAATTGCATTTAGAATCCCCACACCTTCTACTCTGATCTGCTCTTTTATTACTGTTTCTTTTAAATTTACCAAGTCTTTTGTGTTAGCACTCAGGATTACAATTGAAGTTCCATTAAATAAGAAATATATTCAAGGAATATTTGCATTTACTAAGCCACCATATAAAATGGGAACATTTTGAGCACACACATTCTAAATACTGAATATAACCTTGGTGTGAGTAGACTGTATAAATCTGTTTAGGTGACTACTTTTTATTGAAGACACCAAACCAGAAATAAAGCTTTGTTTTCATTCTGACTTTCACTGGCTTTGAGTCCTAAAGGCTCAAGCTGTGACCTAAGCAAAGAGAGCACACCAGGACTCCATGAACAGTAATTCAGTACCTAGGAACTGTGGGAACAAAATATGCACAGAATCCTTATTGATTGCTTCTCTTCAAATATTTAACCACAGTTGCTAATATCTGTTCCTAATTTAACCCACTCTTTTTGTAAGTAAAAAAATACCAACCTATTTTAATTTTGAATGTTTTTCAAACCAAGATCAAGCCACAAGCCATATTGCAACAGATCTCACTTGTCAATAAAATTGGTGTCTAAATAAGTATTTCAAAACACATGTAGCACAAGTGGAGTGGCAAACATGGTTGGGTTATGTTCATTATTGGCACTTTTTGCCTGTGAGCAGGAGGTGGATTCACTCCAACCCTTCCCAGCACAGCAGGTGAGGAGAACAAGGTGAATTGCCAGCTCACCTAGTAAGACATCTCTGTCAGAGGGTGCTTGGAGACGTTTCTCTCCAGAAGCACCCAGGGGAAAGCCTGGCTGCAGATGAGGGCTCAAAACCATGCACAGAACAAGAAGTGCTGCTCATGGCTCTGCCTGCATCGCTGGGCATTTGGAGAGAACGAGAATTACATGACTTGATTTACTTTACAAAAACTGATTAGTAAAACCCCCTGTGGATTTCTTAACTATACTGTGGAGGGATATAAGATTAGTGTAGCAATTCCCATCATCAAACGTATTTACTGCTAAAATATTGGATTAGCGATGTTGTTATCCACTGTTCCAAGATTATAAAGTGATTCTTTAAAATTGAGCAAAAAAACCCTACACTCTATCATTTGTAATTAGATTTGAGTCTGAGTGGTTTTGCTTTTCCAGAAAAAGTAATTTTGTTAGGAAAAAAAAAAATAAAGACGGACTGCGCTCTGCACAAAATAAAGAGAAAATAAAAGCATAGATTCACAAGAATCCTCTTCTGCTTTTGAGAGACAAAGGGTTGGATTTGGTCTGTATTTCACTGCTCCTGCTGCTCAGTTCTGTGGCCCCACCTTTACACCAGGTGGGAATAAAGCCTTGTTGGTGGGGGATGAGGCTTATTTTTAATTTAACCCCCAAATTTAACAGCCAGGAGTGTGCAAATCATTGTCCTCAGCCACTCAGCCCTCCAGAGAACTTGGAGGAAAGGGTCATCACTGTCTCAGTTCCCACTGACAGTGTGAACTGTGAAGGAGGAAGAGCATGAGGAGAGGGAATAAATTAATATGTTCATTAAAGTAATTATGCTACATTTGGGCCAGGAAGATTAATGCAGCTGTATCCTGGCTTTTTAGCCATTATCTTCAGTGACTAAAAGCACTTGGAGTCCTTACAATTAATAAACAAATAAAAAGCTACAGCACTACCACCACCTTCTCACATTTATCCTGTCGAACACCTCTGGGAACCACTTCTGTGCAGTATTTCAGAGAGAGATATAACAGACAGGAATGTAGGAGTCACCGAAAAGAAAGAAAGAAATAAAATCAGAAATATTCTGCAACTGAAGAGTGGGAGTTTTGTTGTACCTGTCATGCTGGCAAAGCTCACTGTTTGCAGTTTAAACTTAGGCATTGCTCCTTTTCTTATTGTGGTAAATCCCTATTGTCTCTGCCTAGATTCATCTTCCTAGTAACGACAGAGGAATAGTTGAGGCTGGAAAATCCCTCTAGGATCTTTGTGATCAAACACAACCCAGCAGTGCCATGGCCACCACTGAACCTGTCCAGGTGCCACACACACACACCTCTGGGCAGCTCCAGGAGTGGAGATTCCAGAGCTAATTCCAATGCTTTCAGTGAAGTTTGTCCTGACATCTAATTTAGATTGATGTCTAAATTTCTTTCCCTTTCTTCTCATCAGTCAGTTGTTACCTGGGAGAAGAGAGCAACCCCCACCTCACTAAAATCGAGAAGAAAAAAAAAATCTTTCTGATTCAGTATCATGGTTGTAAATATTATTTCATGTCATTGCCACACAAAATTCAGCACCAGCAGCCTCAAAAATTTAAACAATCACAGATTACTTTGATTTTAAATTGTCCTGTTTATAATGGGCTGTAAATATAGAGGCTATAAATACATAATCTTAACCACACTAGCTCCGAACAGCCTTGACAGGGTTTATCAGCTAAATGTTTAATCAGGCAAAGCAGCAAAAAACATAACCACAGGAATACATGGTATTTAGCATTTAAATAAAGCTTGTAAACCAATGACAAGTCTATTTGGGCAACTACTCCCACACATGTTCCTTATCTGCAAAGGTCTTGTCCCAAATTTATCGGAACGAGTCTCTCATACTTTACTTTCCAGGCACTAACATCAGTTCCCATTCACTGAGTTCACAGAAGATGCAGAAAACAAGTTAAAAGGCACAGCCATGAAAAAAGAAATCCCACATCATCAATGCCATATTGCTCTGTGAACTTATTAAGCCACAGCCAAAAACCCCTGAAAAACCCAACTGTAAAACCAAGAACAAAAACCCCACCAACAGAAGAAGAAATGAGCTTGACGAAGCACTACAGCTCTTCGTTTTTTGTCTAATTGCAGAGCTGTTTCAGAATTCCCAGCAACCTGGCTGCTTCCAAGATCAAACCTCGAGCAAAGGAGGCAAAGGAGAGCCAGGGCAGCCCTGGCAGCACAGTCCTGCCCTCGCTGGGCACACAAACCCACGCCTTGCTCCCCAGATGTGACCTGGGTGTGAAATTGCCCAGCTGCTCATAGATACCAACTCCTCACCTCCTGCCATCAGGGCACATGTGGTTCTTTCTGCCTCACTGCCCTCCTGGCTCTGCTCACACACTGCTCCTGGCTATTTCCCTCTCCCTCTGTTGGTAAAACATCCCACAGCAGCACTGAGCAGCTCTGAGTAGCCAAAGCACAGACAATGATTTTTTATTGTTATTATTAAGTAGACAGAAGTAGTGAGTTTCTCCCCCTTGTGTGTGTTGTGGGGGATTCAAAAAACTTTCATGGAAATAACACCTTTTTGTGCAGAGGAATTGGCTTTGCTCATGGTTCATTCCAGCAGCTTTTAAATACATTTCTCCTCCTTTTAGAGCTGGGAACCATTTGCTTTATGAGCACCATTTGGATCATTTGCCTGTTGCCCATAAAATAGACAAAGCTTTTACCCATGCCATGAATTTTTACTCACTTTATACAAAATACCTAAGGAGGGATTTGCAGTGGCCAGAATTACATCCATGAAAGAATTAACAACTAATTTAATTTTCTGCTACAATAATGGTTCCAGCAGTTTTTGATTTTGTTGATTACATTTCTTCTCTCCAAGAAATAAAAAAAAAGAAAAAAAAACATATCAGTGCTGGCTTCTTTGTATGGATTTGTTTTAGAAAACGGACTATTCTAAATCAAAAATAAATAGGAATGACAAAAATATTTTATGACTTTTAATCAATTGTGGTTATTAACTAAAGCTGTGGCAAACGCAGCTTTCAGAAGCAATCAAATAACACGGTGATGGTCTGTATGCTCAGCAAGAACAACGATTCTCATCAGCACTGGGACAGTGCAAGAGAATATTTGTGTGACAGGACTGCTGGCAAGTCACACAAACCAGCAAGGGAAAGTGGCTGCAAAATTCACCTGTGCCACCCACGTTCATGCACCAGCACCCACTACAGCACCATCACAGCACCAGGCTGCTTCAGGAATTCCTCTCTCAACTCAGAAGCCAAAATCCTCTCTCCTGTGCCAAGAACCCAAAGCCATCCCAGCTCCTGCAGAGCTGTAGGTGAGGAACAGGAGGAGCTCATCAGTCAGCTGTGCCAGGGCTGTGCAATGAGACATTTCCCAGCACAGGAAGGGTTAATGTCTGCTGTGCCCTGCAGGACTGCACAGAACCATCACTGACTGCAGACACTGATCGGTCAGGCTGAGCTGCTGGGGTTAGGATGGAGGGTTTGGGAGGGCTGGAATGAACAGGACACACACCTCACCTGGCAGCTTCCGTTTGGGAAAGAGGGAAAGCCCTGTGCCGTGGAGAGCAGCAGCTGAGGCACCTCCCTACAACACCAATTCTGCATATTTGCAGTTAGCCATCTCCCCTCTGCATGCACGAACACAAACACCACCTTGCTATGACTGCAGGAGGAGTTTATCAGCTGAGAGCTTTCTGTTTCCATCAGCTGTACAGATTGTCCCGTGGCAGCTGAACAGCCAGCACTGCTCCTGAAGCCTTCAGAATTTCTAGTCTTTTGCTCTTCATCTCTCTGTAACTTGGTTCTGGGCTTCTTATAAAGTGCTAAAAACCTCTGTTCCCAGGAGCTTTAGCCAAAACAATCCCTCTGAATAGAAAATCCAAGGATACATTGGTTGCCCTAGGGCCTGAAAATATGTAAAAACAGTGAAATAGGGGAGCAGGGCTGGGGTGTTAACATCATCACCTGAGGTGTGATAGGAGAATTAGGGACCAACATGCTAATAGGACAGAACTCACAAAAGGTGGAGAGCTCCTGACCCAGTGTCCATTTTGGGTGTAGTCCCTTGAGGGGGACTTTGCTTGCCCAAATGTACATTGAATAAGTTTGTCCACTTTTCATACACCTAATTTTGTCTTGGCCTCTGTTCCAGGTAACCTGGTTTAGGCTTCACTCCTAATAAAGGACAGTGCACTCATTCTTGAATAGAGGTAGCAGAACAGAGGTGTGAGGGTTTTTTCATTTTTTCTTCAAAATTCCTGCGCTGTGTTTGCCACAAGCTTTGGGAGTAAAGAGGCCTCTAGAACAAACCTAACTTCTAGGATTTCATATTTCACTGCTGCTTTTGTTCCCCCACATCGCCTCTGAAGCCACAGATTCCATGTGCAGCACAGTACACTGAGACACAGAATAAACAGCAAAAATGGCTCTGAAAACCTGCTTATAAAAAATTTATAATAAACAATTTGCTCGAGTAACTAGAAAGGCCAAAACATTCAATACCACCCTGTATTAAGAAAAAAAATAATATTAATATCCACATTCCTTTATCCCTTTTTGCCTGATTAATTATGGCTTTATTTTTGGCTAAGTCCATATGAAACGAAACATTGATCTTGCAAACCTTCCTCTCAAAATAACAAACTTCCAACACTTCATTTCTACACCAGATGCTCACAGTTTATTGACACACCAATAAAACCACCAAAGTCGTTTTGTTTTGTCAAGTGCTGCAAAATTTTTAAACACACATGAAACACAAGCTGAAGGCAAGCTAATGCTGGCATTTCTTCCCCAGAAAAGAATCTCAGACTTCAACTAAAAGGGCACCACCAATAGTCTGGGCAGCCAAAAAAGCAAAACAAATCATTTTGACACGTGATAGACGGACCACAGAGCAAGCTGTTGCACCATTTCTTTGCAGATTATTTCCATGAATATTCACAGAAACCACTGTTACAGAAAACAAGGGATCAGAAAAATTGTTCCAGCCTACCTGTGGCTGAGTCCAGGGCTCCAAGGTTGTTTCTTTCAAAGGAGTTTGTGGCCTTCCCACTTCTTTTGTGTGCTTTTAGGAGAGAAAAGCATGTGTCAATTATATGTTCACTCGGCATTCAGCATTATTTTCCCTTGAGGGAGTAAAACAGGTACAAAATCCATACAACAATGCCTCAACGTATCCATAGAAATCAAATAGATTAAAGTGCTCTTCAAAGAAGATGACTTCTGATCCTTCACACGTCCTTTTTTTACAATACCAAAGCATTCTGCAATGACTAGTTAATGTCTGTAATTACACTGATTCAATAATAAATGCACAAGATTTTTGGTCTCTGGGACTGAGCATTGAATGGGATGCTGGTTCCTTTTAATTTTCTCCATATGTGTTTCCAGTGAGTTACACATTGCTGTAAAGGATACAATTCATATTTTTTTTCTCCCTAAATTTTTGTTCTGTCATAAAACAGAAACAGTGGCATTCACAATGATAAAAAAAAAAAAAAATCCTCTGCTGAATTACTTTTAAGTAGTACCTGGATTTTCCTCCTCCGGAAATACAACATCTCTGATGTTCATCTACCCTTTGAACACTGCCTCTGACAATATCTAATACAAATATTTTATCCAGGACTCACATCAGAGCGATCTAAATGCCCATGGAGAATGCAAGGACTGACAAAGAGCTGGAGAGAGATGCCACTGGATTTTCTGCCATTTACAACAAATTGCGGCTGCTTATAAAGAACAATTTTTTGGTGGGGTTTTTTTTTTTAATAATACAGAATTTGTGGGCACCTTCAGTTAGCATAAAACATTCACAGGGCTTCTTTCAAAAAACCGCCTTATTAAATGGCAATTGTGTTTTGGCAGGTTGGATTCCTGTAATCATAGCTTACTGGCAATCATTTTTTACCATTTTTTGTTATCTTATATTTTGGGGTAGCAATGGAACATGATTCATTCTTGAAATAGAACAATAAGTGCATTTCAAAAGAAAAAAGAAATAACCACAGATTTAGTGAATGCTAAACAGAGTTAAAATGAATGCATCTGGAAAGGGAAGGTTGTGTTTTTCATGTGTTCAAAAGCAAATGTATTCTACCTTATAATCTTGCTTTAATCATCAGCCATCAAAGGGACCTGAACACACAATGAAAATTATTAAACATATCAATTGTGGTGCTAAGATACCATAATAATTCCACATGGGACAGCCTGCCAGGAACTGACATGAAAAATCCCGCTCTGTCTTGAGAAATAGTTTTTCTTGGACTTTCACACCAGTTTTTTATACAACATTTGTCCAGAGAGCAAAGAGAAAAATGAATAAACAAGTGTAGGATTATATGAAGAAAACAGAGGCAGCAAAAGTACATTTGGGTGAAACAACACCTGAAGTGTTTGAGTAACTCTGGAAACCATGTTCTAAATCTCACATATGGCTTAATGAAGACTCAAAGAACTTAATGCTGAATTTTCTTTTAGGAGAGGAAGGTATGTGTCAATTATGTGTTCACTCAGCATTCAGCATTTTTTTCCCTTGAGGGAATAAAACAGGTACAAAATCCATAAAATCAATGTATCCATATAAATCAAATAAAGTGGTTTTCAAAGAAGATGACTTCTGATCCTTCCCACTTGCTTTTTTTACACCACCAAAGCATGCTGCAATTACTTGGATGCCTTTATCCCCTCTTTTTGCTTGGAGCATCTTCCCCCAGCCTTCTGCAGCTTCCCCAGCTCCCCTTTAGAAACAACAGCCTGTGCCCAAAGCCTTTTGTTTATGTTCCCTCCACTTCCTCAATTCCACATTTAAGTTTCACACACAGCATAAAATTGTGCTCACAATGAGATAAAGATGGAAGGATTTCAACCTGATCTCCCATTGTGGCTCCAGCAGTACCATCAGAGCTCCCTCAGCTCCTGTAGACACACTGATGGCAATTGGCTTGTGGAATAAATGAGGTTCCTCCCATGTCTGATCAACCACCTGTCAGTATTTTGCTCTAAATCATTCCCTGACACCCTGGATTGCAGCTGTGGTACAGGCACCAAGCAAGGCAAAAAAAAAGAAAAAGAAAAAAATATATATAAAAAAGACAAGAAACTATGTAAAATCTTGCTGGCTATAAAGGTTTCCTTTATCTCCCTTTTGCCCAGTGGGAAATGCAATAATTTCAACTGATCCCCAAGGCCAGGCAACCCTATGTTCCCACATCAAGTCCAATTTTCAGGTATTTTCAATATGGAAAAAGTTTTAGTTTGCTGAGCCATCATACTACCAGTCCCATCAGGCTTCCACCTGACCACCTAGAAATTATCCTGATCAATGATGTTAGCAATCAATAAAGTCCAGCATAATAACCAGGTAGCAAAAAGACTGTGCACCAAATATTTTGTTGATATTTGGAATTTTCCGTCTGGTTGTAACAGCAAAAGAAAGCTTTAATATTTAATCAAAGTAGTTATTAGACTTTTTTTTCAGCGAAAAATGAAATTCATCATGAATTTTTCCTGTTGTTTATTAGGAGCAATAAGTTAACAAACATATAATTACTTGTGACAACTTGACAGGTAATATCCAGGCTTCCAAAACCTACCAGGGAAAATGAACCATAAAACAGATTTTAAAGGTTATGAAAGTCAGTGTTTTAAGTCAGACATCATTTTTGTCTTTAATGAAATATTGGATGTGGATGCTACAGGGTGGTCCTCATTCTGAAACATGACGGGAGATCTTTGAACCATCTCAGATAATTCAAACTGATTAGTTTTTATTCTAACACTGAATACTGGATTTGTTCAGCTGGATAGATGTCACCTCCATTCCATCCTGCTTCTCTGTTGACAAGTTTTTGCTTTTCTTTAAAGCAAATCTGGACTTATTAGGGTTAAAAAGGAAAAAAATAAAAAGTTACAACATGATATTTTTGGTCTACCTATTCTGATTTCTGGAAAAGCCCTAGAATTATCTATGCAGATACTACCACCAGTAATTCTAATGGTTATTGATTACTGTGAGAAGCAAAACCAGGCTGAAATTCCAAGATAATACAGTGCATTTTTCTCTGGTGCCTTAGGAAACTGCTAGGGCAGCATTAAAATTGTCTGACTCCAAGTGTCCCACTCCTGCACTTTACAGGAAAGGAAAAAAAAATACTCAATGAAACAATCTTTCTAGCTGAAAACTTATATGGCTTGAAGTAAAATTTAGGAAACAAACAGCAAAAGACATTTGGTAAATCGTTTTATCAGCTATGTTACATTATCATATTGTAGTTGGGATTGCAAATGTTTATCTATCTGGGACAGCTTCTCTCTGCCAAAAAGCTTCATTTTTAGACAGGAAGTGCAGCCTTTACATTTTTCTGTCCCCGATTTTAATCAGGAAATCATGTATACTGATTTTACTGTCCAGGCAGAATGTCTCTGCACTGAGGCAGAGGAATCCTGTAAGCCTGAGGAGGAGATTATCTCCATTACCAATGCCTCCTCCTTGCCTGTAAGGTGATTTCAGGTAATTGGATTCCTGCAGTCCTCTCCTTCAGCCTCCCCAGATCCTTCATGTGAAAGGCTAACAGAAGGGTCAATTTTAGTGGCAATACTTGAAGTTTATGCAACAGAGTGCTAAACCAAATCATTCTGTTCTGAGTTTCCAAGCTGTCTGTATGTATATAAATATATGGGAAAGCCACAGGACAGCTGAAGTGAAGACGTTGTTAAGGGTTCCTATGGGAAGGTTTTTGCTTTGTGTTCAAGAAAAAAAGGAAAGAAACACAAATAAATACACATGAAAATCCCTTTGTGGAGATATCAGTGAGGAAGCCACAAGTCCAGAGCCCTGATGTGTAATTTAGGAGCGATGGGAACAATCAGCTCTCACAGTAAACAGCAATCTGGAATCACCACTGACAACTTCTACACTGCTTTTTTGGCTGTAACAACTGTGGCTCCATCTCTGGAAGCACCAAAATGCCCTGTGATGTGGCTCTACATCCTCCCAGCAATTCCTTGGACTCAAAAAACACAATTTACCCCAGCAAGTCTCTAATGGTGCTGCCAACAGGCAGCTTTTACCTCCCAGCACCTCTTCAGAGATGCGAAAAATCCCTCAGTGCATAGCCAGCATTAGGGCATGATTTCCAGAGGTGCAGCACACCCACAGCTGTTGCACTGTTCCTGCAGGAAAATCAGCCCTTGGCTTCCTTATTTCCCTCTTTTGTTCCCATTTCTGAGCGAAGCTGCTGCAGGGCAGGCAGAGGAAAGGGATAAAGCAGGGTGTGGGGTGCAGCACACTAGGAATGCTCACAGGTTTAACAAAGCCTGACATGAGATTTGCCAGATGGTTCTGTACCGGATTGTAAAACTTTAAACTAATCTTCATTTAAGAGTTTTAAGGGCTGTATCCCTCTTATAAAGCCTCTTGCTCTTTTGCCTGGTTGATTCTGGTAAATTATAGATCAGACTTTAGAAAACTGCTTCCATGAACAGCGGCTCCTTAAATCTCAGCTAAACTGAGCAAGAAGATTACATGTTATTATGATGTAGCACAGCAGGATTTTTGTACAGCAAACATAATGATGTAGAGAAGGATAAAACTATCATTCTGCACAAGGAGGTCATCCACAGAAGAACAATGCTCTTTATACAGCAGGCAAATCCATCCCTACGTGGTGAATCTTCACTGGGCAAATGCTCTTTCTTAATGGTTCTGTAAGGAAACCCAACCATAAGCAAAAACCCAAACCTGCGTTTAAGGATTCAATGATCAAGCACTGTACCACAAAGGAGATGTCATTAGGGAGAAATTATTCTAAATACTACTAGAAAAATTATCTATTTCAAGGGCAATTTTAGAGTAAATGCATCTTGTTGGTTTTATGCAAGGAGAAAGGATTTGCTGTGAATCCCAAGGGATATGTCAGATAGTGTACGCAGCATTAAAAATTAAAATGCTCACTAATCTTAAGCACACACACACATATATATATACTTTTAATTGTAATTGTAATCCAGTTCACATGGAAAAGCACAAAGCAAAGTCGCTACGCTCATGTAGAAATTCTTTCCACCTGCTATTTGTATTTGCCATCTTACACAGTATCTTCCCAGCTGAAATTCCAGTGGAGAGAACTGCAGATTTCAGACACCACATGACAGCAGAGCTGAAGTGGGAACAACAGAGAATAAATCTAGGTGTTCACTAACCAGCAGTAGGAAAGCTGCAAAAAACCAAGAGACTGAGACCACCAACTCTGCAAGTTAATACAGGAATTTGATACTAGAATTGTGGCCTATCAATCTTTTGAACAGGTGATGCAAATACCGAAGTCTATTCAGCTCCGAGTCAGCAGCCTATTGAAATTGCTCTAATTTTCTTTTTCTGTACACAGTTTGAATGCAGGCTAGTAATGTCAAATGACCTCCTTCTTCTCTCTCTTCTGTTTTTTTTTTAATTGAAACATTATTTTCTGCACATGAAAGCTTTTGACTTAAAAGCAATCAGGTGTAATATTCACAGCTCTGGTATTTGCAAAATGCCATGCACAGGAATTATATGGATTTATCCTAAAGCTTCCTGTAAGAATAGCAGCATTTTAAAATACCTAAGAAAAATGCCTATGAGAATATGCTAGTGAAGACTGTTGTACCGCTGATTTTTTTATGTTTAAATTACGACCAGATATTGTGTTATTCTCATATTTTATCTTGCACATCATCGCTAATACACTTTAGCAAGTTTCCCAGATTTCAATTATAATAAAGAAATTCTTAATCAATGCCCAGGTAAATGTTTTCTGATAGAAAAAGAGAGACTTTCCCACAATTTCATATAATCATAAAGGAGAAAAAATTACTTTAAGTTTCATAAACACAGAGCTTTTTTAGTTCATATATGTAAAAATCCTCGTGGTAATAGCTGATAAAATATGCTTACACTACTTGCTCTGACTTGAAAGTATTTACATATATAAAACTAATGTGACATTATATGCTAAGGTATTCTTGCATCAAGTGAAAGGGGGAAAAAAAAAGAACATAATATCAAACAGCTTGTTTTACTTGCCTGAGCTCTACTTAGCTTTTAAAGAACGAATATAAATGTACACAAATCCGTTTTGTGACTCGGATATAAAGCATCATGTTAAAAATGTAGTACATGGTAGCAAAACTACGAAATTTTATACGCCTGCATATTTGCTCCAGAGTTGTTAAAATTCACATTTTCTTGTTATATCCTGCCATAAAAATAGTTTCTCTTTCTGTAGGTTATTCAGGAAAAAAACAGCATAGCCCCTGCCTGGATCCACCTTGTCCAAAAGTGGGTTTTTTTCCCTAGGTCTTGTCATCTTCTTTCTCTGTGGAATGACTAAGTTATACTTTACAGAAATCCAGGTTCTTATAAAGAACATTTGCAATTCAAATTGCTCTTTCTCTCCGAACATTAAGTCAGAATTGGATAAAGTTGTTAAAAGCTAAGGCTTCCTAATTTCTTTCACTAATCAAGCAAACTCAAATTACATTATCAGAGTCAGCCAGGAGTAGAGAGAGCCTGGTTGCTGGAGAAAGGCCTGAATGGGAATCTCACACCCCAATTACAGCCAGGGGAGAATGGCTGACCAACCTCGACATGTTAAGCTTTGAAGTGTGGCAGAACCAAGGGAAATGTGCCACCTTCAATTAGATTTTTCCAGAAAGTTGATAAATAGGCTTACTCATAAAGAGCAGCAAGACTAATCTGCAATTCTCCTGACATTAGAGACAACATGATCTATAGAAGCCTTGTTGGATCATCAGTTCTTTTCATTTGATGTCATCCTATTTATATTCTTATCCCCAGCTGTGACTATTCGTCTTACAAAGTATGTTTGATTTTTCTAGTACATATTGTAGCTCTTAGTATATGAAATAAAATAAAAAGTCAGACTGCTCTTCAGGTGGCAGGAGTGTGTCCAGAACAGGCACTCCTACCATAAATAATCCCTCAAGAGATAAAGAAATATATTTGGAAATGCTTTTATTTTTCCTTATCACGACTTTTGAGTAAATTATTCAGCCTTGATCCAAGCCATGGCACAGAATTGAGACTGGAGGCAAAGAATGCAGCTTGTGAAAGAGGGAGGAACAGGGGAGGGCAGGTGGGAAGGGGAGGGCAGAGTGACTCCAGCTGCTCTAAAGCACATCGTGCAAGGAAGATCCATCCCCACTGCAGCCAAGAATGTCAGCACAGCCTGGGGAAAATACATGTGTTTGGATATTTTACGTGTGGTTAGGATAGAGCCCAAAATCTCCATATTAACCTAGTAAAATCCATTCAGAGTTGCACTGCATTCTTGTTGACCACAAGAAAGTGGTGCCTGTCAGCTTCACTGCTGCTTCTTCCCTTCCCTTGGACAGCTTTGCACATCAGCTTCCCAGCAAGAAAAAACAACAGAAATATTCTCTTTTACTTGCTTTTAATGGGAAAGATCTCTAATTATCTCACATCAGAGATCTGCAAATAAACATATGAAAGCAAAACAGACAGAATGTGGTCCTCACTGGATTTCTGAACTATTTACACTGAATTCTTACTTGTGTTAGATTAGGCACACATTCAGTGTAATAATATATGGCAGTGAAATCAGACATAGTAACTGCTTTTATTAAATTAAATACTTTTATTAACATGTGTCATTCTGTCCAGGTGCAACAGAATGGAAATAATTTCACTTATAAAGATTGTTATGCAAGTCTTGTATGATCTTCTTTAATACCTATGATGTAAGTATTCCATGAAAAACCCATTCTGTTATCTCTGGGTTACTGCACTAAATCTTTTGGTGTAAATTCTTAAGGAATTCTTCTTCAGAAATGTGAAACTGTTTCACAATTTACATGACAGTGACCCTTAAACTTTATCAGATTATGCTCTGTGTTTTTATTATTCCAGTTCCTTCACCTCATGAGGTGCTTGCTGAACTGAAAGATCTGAACTTGCATCAGGTGACTTTTCTAGGGATATCAGTGGTTCAAGATTAAATCAAGGAGAAAAAAAAAAAAGAAAAAAGAAACAAAAAGCAAACCAAAACCCCAAAGCATCAAACCCCAAAAATAACCCAGAATATTCTGGGTCTGTACTCTCTTTTTACAGGTTATTTGATATTTTTAATGCAAGTATAACTTTACATTTTGTGTGAATTGAAACATAATCACTAAGAGAAATCAAAGAAAATACACTGAAACGACCTAAGTAAGGATTTGTCCCACAATCCTTTAAGAATTCTTGTCATTTCTGTTACAACATAAATAAAGCACCTTTATTACAAGAATGTAAAGATGTTATGATACATCTCCACATACATAAAAGCCTCAGCATTCAAAGGTAAAAATATAATTTTTTTCCTTTCTCTGCTCTTCCAGGCTTATCTCAAAGGGAGCAGTTGGAGAGCAAGGAGAGGCCGTGTAACACGTGTTGACTGAACCAAATGGAATTTTCCAGGCACTGACGAGCAGTGCAGATAGGCTGGCAGTGCTCTGGAGCTGAGCACACACACTGCTGCTCAGCATTGCTAAAGCGGAGCTCCAAAAGCAAACATCATGAACTTTTCATGTCCATCAAAACCCCTCTGTCCAAGTCTGGTGCAGCAGTGGTTGTTTGGCACAAATACCCTCAGCAAGATTTCCATTGGCCAGCAGAGGAAGCTGTGCTGACAGCAGCCAAAAACCATCAGCACATCCTGCTTCTTGAGCAAACAAAGAGCTGAAATAGAAAAGGAAATGAGAAGAAGGAAAATGTCACTGCTGCTCAGTCAGTGGGTGCTGAGAGACACTGCTGATTAAGGTATTAACTGAAGAGCCCAAAAAGACAAACCTTTTGAATCAGGGAATGAAAAGACATTTGTTCTGCTTTGTAGACAAACACTGATTGCACTAGGAAAATTTAACCGCTGTAAATATAAAAATCACAGCTGAAATAATTAATAAAAGTGGTAAATGACATACAAAGGAAATGACATAAAAGAGTTCCCTCAAAACCACCTGCTTGTGATGCACAGCAGAATGAGCATGTGTCACATGGCTGATGTGAGACAAAAGACAGATCAACAGCCAGGGAGGAAGACTTCTGGAAAGCTGAAGATCAAATAAAAAAGGTAAAACTACTTTCTGTTTTAAATATGTATGATAAACATCAACTTCCAGACAACAGACCTAATCCTGCATTGTCCTGAATCCTGAGCGTGAGCAATTTTATATAGCCTTGCATCTCTCTTTCGTGGAAATTCTTAAGGAAATATGTTACATCAGCAAATTTTTAGTCACTTTTTAAACAATCTTCGCAAGGCCAAAATCAGCAAATAGAAGATAGAAAAGTTTCATGATGTATTATCTTTCTATTCCTAAGACATCAGTGAACCACACTGGAGATTCAATTGTCTGTTCCTCTCCTTGTACCCAACTCATCAAACAGATGAGTCCTTACTAGACAAAATACCAATAATACAGAATTCAAATTTCTATAAATGCAGGAACTATGACATTATATTTATATAATAATACCACATTATTAAAAATTGAAAAAAAAAAAAACCAGAAAAAAGCTGCTATGGAAGTAATTTTTCTACTTCTCTATTACAAATTTTTCTTACGCTTACCTCTTACTTTAAAGAAATTCTCTACTGTAGAGATATCACTGATGTTCACCTCAGGGAAACCAGTATATTTCAGCAAAAATTAGTGTGGAAGAATCTTATCATAAAAGGCTAAAATGGCTATAAAGGAAATTACACAGATCAAATAAAGCCTTAAATAGTTATCTCCTTACAAAAGTTTAATATGATATCTCAACCAGAAATCAGACCAGCTTGAAAAGATGGTAACATTTCCCTCCGAGAAACAAATTTAAATTTTTTTTTCCTTTCCCTTACTTTCTGAGTCCTTACGAAGCTATCTCTAGTTCATAAAACCACTTGAAGCAATCTTCTGCCAACAATTGGCTTCTTTAATTTACTTCTATCATAAATTCCCAACCACGAGAGCAGATTCTTTGCTGCTTTAGATCTGCATTTAACTCCACACTCCTTCCTTTCATTTCAGAAACGTCCACCTTTATCTCCATCATTTTACTTTGGGCATCATTTAACTCAGCCCTCCCCAGCCAGAAGTCCTCTCAGACCCTCCCACCAACTTTGGGCTTCAGTAAATTGATTTGCTGTCTCCTCCAACTATCCTCCACAACAAATCAATCCTTTGACTCTTGCAACTTTTCTGAAGGCTCACACCTTGCCCGCGAGAGGAAAGTTGTAATCATGCTTTATTTGCATTTCTATGTGGCAATGAAGAAAGATTGATTTAGCATTAGGCATTTGCCATCACAGCTGGGTTCAGACAGAGCCAATTGACCCCTCAGTCCTCGTTGAAATCACTTTCCATCAGAGCTGGAGGATGGTTGGAACATCACACACAGAAGTTCCTCACATCCACAATCTCACACAGACCAACATCCACCACGAAGAGGACTTCCTTAGGAAATGCCTTTCCACCCCACAGTTTGGGAATGCTTCTTTCATTTTGTTCCATTTGCCTCACTGTTAGAGTACAACAGGGAAAAAAAAAAAAAGAAATCATGAAAAGAAGAAAAGAAATCCCAGTGTCTAGGTCTTGATCTCAGCTGACTGATGACTAGAATCAGCCATGCAAAAATACAGTTAGAAAGCTCTACTTTTTAAGAGAGTAACTTCAGCACCTCAGCCATCCAGACCATAATTAAGACTGAGCGGCTCAGACTTCTCGGAGCAAGTCAGTAACTTCATATGAGATGGTTTTGTACTTTGGAAAGATCAGTAAGTGAGAAAGATGGGAAGAAAATGAATACAGATATGGTAAACACATCTCTCCTGCAGAAATATTAGAACAAATGGTGTTGTTCATCTTAGGAGAAAATGAAAAGCAGAGGTTCTATTTACTGACACCCAGGTGGATTTGTAGGTGCAGTGAGTTATAGTGACTGCTCACAGCATTCTAGTTGAAGAAGTGGGGGCAACCAATTAAATTAGTATGTTGGTTTTTACAGGAATAATCTTGTGGGCTGTTGGGTGGAGTGCTGAGCACATCGGGGATTTCACAACATGGCATTAAAGAGCAACAATATTCAGAGCTATAATAATTAAGACAAAATAGACATGATCTCCAGAGTGCAGTGCAGAACCTTATTTCCCAGCACCTTTAAGCTATTCAAGGCTGTGGGAGTGAGATCTTTATAAGTGATAATTCCACCCTATGGCACTTCCAACACGTTTTTCACAAACAACTCACATTTGCCCGTGTTAGTTCTCGTGTACTTTACAGTTTTAGCAACACAGCGTTTCTTGTTTCTGCAGATTTGCATTTGTCCACACGTTTGATGTGAGCTGGCAAAGCCTGGCTCATCTCCAGGGCCAAGCAGCCCCAGCACAGCACAGGACCTCCTGCTGCCAGGAGAGCTGTGCCAAGATGTCACCGTGTGTGCTCCAGTGACTTAATTTTGGAGTCAGAGCTCTGAGGACATGACTTTCTGGGTGTGGGCATGGCAGAGCTCAGCACTCCAGGGTTCTCATCACAGCCCAAACCACTGCCATCGCATGGCCACGGCACCAGCAGAACCTGGGCAAGCACTGAATCATTCAACAGCTGCTATTCCAGTCAGCTACACGGCGTGGGAAACTGTTCCTGCAATAACACAAGTAATTAAAGGATGAAATCATTAGGTGGGAGCAGGAGGTGTGTTGTTCTGTACTTGCAGAGTGTGTGATGATGGTCAGCTTCCAACCCCACAGCTCAAATAAAGGAAATGAGTTTCTGACTCTCAGAGAAATCAACTACGAGTTACACGGAGAAAGCTCTAAGTTGCAATAGTTTTAACATGGAGTTAAAAAAAAAAAAATGTATTTCAGAGAATTTAAAAGAAAGACAAAATTAAACGTGCTGGGGCATTAGGGTCAGCTCCCTAATGCATAGCACACATTCACCAGCACAAAAAGCTTTTATGGTTTCCTGAGGCTCAATGTGCTCTTTTCTGCTTTTAGATGTCAACAGGTTCATCCCAACCGTGCCCTCGGCATTCCTAAATCACCCACTTCATTATCAGCCAGCGCTGTGCGGATAAACCAGCTGGAGTTAACCACAAACACCCCATTCCTGGCACAGCACAGGCACCTGAGTCTGAAATCTGAATTCCTGAGATGGGCACAGAGGGCAAGAGTGAGGAGATCACCTCACCAAGGCCAAAGAAACCTGTGCTGACCTTGGCCCTGTGAACCCAATGTTCAAAGTACTGACAGGCTCTCCATCGGAATTATTGACTGCTCTGTAATACAGGAAACAGCAGCAAAAAGACTCACCCTGGAGCTGCTGCTGGCTGCCCTCCACAGCTGCTCCTCTCAGATCCACAGTTCAGGTATTTATACTCCACTAGCAACACCCCAGTCCCTGCTATGGGGGAGAAACCCAAACTGACTACATGTTTTCAAGGGTTCTTCCAAAGCTGAAATCTTTTCTCTTTCCTACAATGCGGGACTTTGTGAGAGAACAGACTCAACTCGAGGTCATGGCCATTATTCTCGTTTCCAGATAGGGTGTCTTGTGCACAGTAAATCCATGGCTGCATCATTCCTCCTCCTTGGATATCCTGGTTTCCCAGGCTGGAGGTCTGCTGGCATTCACAGCTCACACATTTACCTACAGAGATGTATATGTTTAGGTTTCTTTCATGTAAAGGAGGCAATTCAGCTGAAGTCACCAGCCCATGAAGAAAGGGTCACGAGTGAGAAAAAGTGTCTTCTGGCATCTGATTTTTAAACCCTTTTTATTAAGGCTTTGTTTGTGAGATTCCTACCAATATAAACCGATGCTATAAAATCCCATACCTGTAAATATCCTTTTTTTCCTCCTTTTTGTCAGAAGCCCAGGAATACATTCCCATTTGTATGGAACTCACCTTGTGGTATTTGGCAGCACGACAACCACATTTTACAGAAGCTGTCACCAAGAGACTTGTTCTGGCCAGAATAAATTTGCTCACCACAACCAGTTATGTGCAGGAATGTCCCACCAGCAGGAAATGGCTTTGTCTACACTCCGTGACAACTGTGCTCAGAAAGTAAGAATACTTCCAACTTCACTAAAATTCTTTGAAATTCCCTGGCCTGCTGTTTTGTTTGTGTTGGAATGAACCCAAACCTTTCAGCCCAGATCTACTTTCCCAAGGAACTCTCAAAGCTCATCTTTTGTGCCCAATATCTTTCTGAAGCACAAACCAACCAGAGATGTCTGTGCTGCTGTTTATTTAGATTGTGTTAGGTGGTACTGGGTGCCAGCACACCATAAAATGTTAATAATTATTAAAAGATTATGGTTTATTTTTTCCCCTACAGGGCATAATACAGACTACATATCAATTTCTGAGTATTTCATCAATCTTTATAGTTAGTTTTAGTATATGAATAAAAACACTACTTATAATTAACATTTATCCCTCTTTTGTACTCATATATATATATATATTTATATATATGTACCAACTGAGCTAAAAAAGAGTGAAGTATCTCTTAAAGCTAAATAAGAAAAGTAAAGGAATTTACTGAATTAAAGGAATTAAGTAAAGAAATTAAGCACTGAAGTGCTTAACTGTACAAAACCAATTCCATTTGTTTCCATTATGCAACTATTGTGAATTTTAACATCTCAAACTGTCTAGCTCTGTTAGTTTTTGGGGGGGTTGGTTTTTTGTTTTTTGATTGATTCTTTTTCAATCAAGTAACCTTCTCCAGTGTCTCAGAAACTTTAAATGCCATAGGTACAACATAATTGCAGAACTACAAAGATGTCTTACACATGACACTAATAGCCCTTGTGGGTGTATCTTTCTTTTAAGAAAGAATGAAAACTTTGTTTTCTGGTTTTTTATCAGAAATTGCTTGTTGTGGGTTTCTTATTTCAAAAATTTAAGTACTTTTCTCACAGCTTTTCTCCTTTTTGAAGCTGAAGAACTTCTTCAGCACTCCAGACAGCAAGTAGAGCCTCTATTGAACTCCAATGATTAAATTACTAAACTAAACCTTCTCGCCGTAAGAGTTGAAGTTCAAATGTTTATTTCATTTCTCCCACTCTCCCATCCTTTTATTTATCTATTACCAGCCCTCCGGATTACCACCATCAATAAAAATTGGTTTGTGCCATTAGGCAAGGGTCAGCATCCTGCAAAGAGTCTGCAGCTAATGCTATAGATTTGCAATTACAGCTGTGTAAAACACTTAACATCCACATGTTGAAGCGATAACTCAGAGCCTCTGCTGAAATAATTGCAGCCCTGAATGCCTCTGCACACTCTGCTCCCATCAGCAGTGCAGGATCCACTCACAACTCCTCACCCGAGATGTCCCAGCCTGAGTCTGAACGGGACAATGACCTGAGCCACTCAGCAGGACACTGCTGGACATTTTATCTGCCCATGCTTGGGAGGTACAGCAGAGTCCCAGGCACAGCTCCTCTCCCCTTCCCACAAGGGATCTCCTTCCCAGCAGCCTGGAGCTTCTCCCACACCTCTGCCTCCCTTTCTGGCCACAGGGCAGAAGATCGATGCCAGGTTCCACCCTGCTCCTGCTACAGACCTCCAATCCACTGAAGAGGAGGATTCACACCCCAGCTGAGTGATAAAGCAACCATCTCCTGGATTTTCAGATAAAGGAACCAGTGAGAAACTGCCAAAACCCTCCTGGTAAGAACAGCACTACACAATTACCAAGCTGAGACAACATTTTTATTCTGAAGTTTTTCAAGACACCTGGAAACCTTCAGAAAGCACTTCTGGTGCCTGGCAGGATGAACAGCTCCAGTAAATACAGTTTAGAAGCTGAAAGATAAAGATCTGAATTCCTCTTTTGTCTGAAAATATTTGTCTCATATCCTCTTCCCCCTCTCCCTGCTGATACCTCCAAAATACAAAGAGCCCAGAGACTCACACCTGTGGAAGCCACAGACTAAGCTTGGTTTCCTTACAGCTCTGCTTTTATGTGGAATCTCTTTTCCCCTCTTTGCTTTCTCTTTATATGCTTTAGCCACAGAGCTAATTCATCCTTACAGACAAATAGTGCCCATTTTAATTTTCAGCACAAAGTGCTTTGTTTGGAAAAATTGCAGAAGGCTCAGATTAGGACAATATACACCCACGTGCATCACCATTTTAATTTAAATAGGCTGTTAAGTGGAGTAAGGCAGCAATCTTTTCACTTCATTTCTCCCAACAGATGCTAATAAGAGAAAGATATGAGCATTTTAAACTTGAGAGGTCAACAGGTTCTCTAAAGGTGAAGTAGAGATATTTCTATGACTGTTTTTATTCAAGTAGCACTGTGGGAAAAGGCAAGTGCTGCCTTCCAGATGATGTATATATCACATTATGCCTGTTACCACAAGCATTAGCCCCACTCTGAGTCCTGTTATTTCTTGAAGGAAAGCAGTCATCTCGAATCTCTCAGTGAGTGCTGTGAAGGGTATTTCATTTGAGCTTTACTTACATATCCCCCATCCTGAACGGAATGCTCAGCCAGAGAGAAAAGATGGCATCTGAAATATTAACTGTCCAGCCCTAGAACAGATAACTTCTGTCTGTCTAACCACTGATTTATTTATTTCTTTGATCTACCTTGGATTATTGTTTTTTGGGGTTTGGTTTTGGGGTGTTTTTTGTTTTGTTTTGGTTTTTTTTTTCTTTTTAAGATTAAATATGCTTGGCAATATTTTATAGTTCTTTCAAATGCAACTAAGTAATTAATTCTTCAAAGCACAAAGACTATGGAGGTATCGACGAATCAAATAATTCTCACCCTACATAAGCATTATTATCCTCTGTGTGTGTTTTCTATCTTTGTTTTTGAAAAAAAAATCAAAAGATTAAGTGAATTTTTCAAGGTGGCAGGATGAGAAATTCATAGAAACAGACTTAACATCTCTCAACACGAAAACATTTAATTTAGCACACCAGCAATGTTCTAATTTCAAGATATCCTGACCCTCCTGCACAACACCACGTGCATGTTGCATTTCAGACATCAACACCTCAACAAGTGTTGATTCAACTCTCCTCAGAAGACAAAGATATTGCAATGGAGCAGTAAGGTGCTACCATGCTGTTCATGACCAGGAATTATTTCATTCCGCCAGGAATATGCATTTCGAGGGCAGATGCTTTAGAATTTTTGTCTTTGATTGAATTCCTGACAAGACATTTCTGAAAATACTTACAGTAATAAGGCAAATTCAGACTATAGAAAGTTACAGTCACAACTGTTCCATGAATTTTTTATGCCAGTTCTAGATACAACACAGACTACAGCAAATGTTAAATGCTTATGCTATAGCTCCAGTTCTGTTCCTCTAATTTGTGTCACAGATCTTGCAAATTGCTCATTCAATAGCAAACACACATATTTAGCAATTCTATTCATTTGATATAGCATTATTCAGCCTATTAAAGAGTACCCAAGGATTTCACCAAAGTGGTAAGAAGTCAGACAAAAACTTCCTCCAGCAAAAGTACAAAGCATGAACTGAAGTAGAAAGAAAAAAAAAGGGGATGGAGCTGAGGAAATGTCAGGAGTTACTCATCTTGGAAGTATCAATCCAATCATAAAAAATAAGTTAAAATGTCTTCAGAAAAAAAAGTTCACTCTAAATAAAAAATTTACAAAGTCTCTGATATATTTATGAAGAGATATTTAAACTTAGAAGAGTATTTTCCACTCTGTTGAAGAGCTCTTGCATAGCATACACAGTTTCATAATGGTGAACTTCTATTCTTAAAATGTTTTTTAACAGTAAGTTACCAAAATTTCCAAGACTTCCACAGTTTTCATGCACATTTGCTTTTCTTTTCATTTTTGATTTCTCAACAGGAGACCTCCTGAATTAACAATCCCATAATAATTTGTCATGGCAGCACAAAAAGGGTTTTCCAGGTGTCTGCAGCAAGACACCTGCTTCTTTTGCTAGGAATCAACAAGTGCAAGAGCAATACTCCATCAATGCCTCCTTCCACACTGCTGTGGTTATTTTGGAACGAGTTCCTCCTCTAAAGGAGCAGATGACTCCTTTGTCTTGTGACTCTTTACACCCTGCACGGGTTTTACACCAGGCAGAGCTCCGAGGCTCCAACTGGGCTTGGAAGTTAATGTTCCTGTAAATCACCAACTGCCAAAGCCAGCTCCACCATTTACCTTGGGACTCCTCTGAAAGTTATCACGGAGGTATTTACCAATCTTTATTTCTTTGTAGGATTTGCCTAGTTATTTGTTGGTTTGTAGTTTGGGTTTTTTTAGTTTTTTGGGTCAGGTTTGGTTTGTTTTTTTTTTT